>PITA01024510.1:9764-26249 GCA_004023965.1 Spilogale gracilis | reverse complement strand
GTCATGAAGTGGGTGACTCTATAGGGCACGGGTCATGGTTTGAATCCAGCAATTTCACAGCCTTGGCACAAGAGCATCCTGTGTTTGAGTCTCCTCATCCTTGATGAGGAAACAGCAAGACCTGTTCTCTCAGTAGCACGAGATAAGATATATGGAAGTGTTCTCAGAGGAGCCACGTAAGGCATAGCTGGGAGGTTTCTGTGGTATGGGATACAGCGGCCCAGGCCTCGTAAAACAAAGTGAGGTCAGCACAGACTAAGGAGACCAAATCAAATCTTTGATGGTTGAGTGATTTTTTAAAATGATTGCAGGTCTGCACAATTGAACAGGACTGCCCATCGTGGCTGAAAACATTTTTCAGAGCAGATCAGATAAAGCCAGTTAGAAATTGGTCATCACTGTAAATCAAGTGGTACACTGTCAACGACCCAGATTTCCCTAGAAGTTTTCCCACAGGAAGCAAAAGGAAAACCACTGTGTGGCTGCCCAGTCTTGATTTGTCAAGAGCAAGGAGATCAACACAACATTAAAAGATTGCTCTTCTCTCAGCTTGTCCTAATGAATTGGGGTCCACTTAATTCAGCAGCCAGTGAGTTGTATAAATCACTCCTATGAAATAAATCATCAGATGTCAACCCCAGTTGCCAGCAATCTATAACAGTGTCTTGTTACATTGTTCTTCTGTTAGTTAGGCTGACGAAATGCTCAGGTCACTGCTGAAGTCCCTGCTTCTTAATGTCTCAGTATTTTTCCCATTTTCTGCCTCCCTCTAAGAAGGTAGGGATGGAAAATGGTATAAAAAGAGGGCTTGTTGCTAGCTCTGAGCTGAGAGCCTCAGAGAACTGGTCCTAAAGCAGAGACCAGGATGGTTTCTTTCATTTGCTCTGTAGGGTATGGAGCCAATCAGCGTGACCCAGGACTGTTCTACTTAGTCCAGCATATCCTGGACTTTCCAAGAATCCCATGAACTCATGGGAAGAGCTTGGAGCCAAACGCTTCTCATCTGTCCTGTATCAGGCCTACAAAGCGGTGTAACAAACCACATCCTGTGACCCAGTCAATGACAGTGAGCCATGGTCACTACAGGATGGTTCATGAGGGTTCATCCCCCTGGGATCCTCCTTGCTGATTCCCCACCTGCTCTTACATCAATCTTATCACTCCCACGTTCTGAACTCCTGGCGCTGCAGCCGACTTTGACCCACCTTTGACTCTGGGTTTGTGTGACTACTCTGACTGGGCTAACTTACTCGCTGGCTCACAAACCCTGAGGTATAGGAGGAGTTTAGAGTATCCTTGGTGACACCACAGAGCTCTCAGGTTCACATTAGAACATAGTAGCTGAGCATAGTTAAGACAAAAATAAACACATGATAAACATAAGACAGACACATACTTGTACTACCACCTGAAATCTACATGGTTCCCGTTGCCCTGCTATGCTGTATGCACATGAAGTGTAAACACATCTGTACTTAAATGAACTCTTGTCCTACAGTGTCAATGGTGGTGTTTTCAAGTGAAGAAAAATCTGGCAACATTAAAGTATAGGCCTGGGGGTGCCTGGGTGTCTCAGTTATTGAGCGTCTGCCTTCAGCTCAGGTCATGATCCCGGCCTGGAGTCCCGGGATCAAGCCCCGCATGGGGCTCCCTGTTCGGCGGGAAGCCTGCTTCTCCCCCTCTCACTCCCCCTGCTTGTGTTCCCTCTCTAGCTATGTTTCTGTCTCTCAAATAAGTAAATAAAATCCTTAAATTTTTTTTTTTAAAGTACAGGCCTGAAAACCCTATAGGGCAATTGTGGGAGGATTCTTAGGCTCTCGATGTCATATCTGAAGATCTTTCTAACAGTCTTATTGCAATATTTGGCCCTAGGAAGAAATGAGCTTCCTGTGACTGGAAGAAGTCATTCATTCTCATAATTTACTCATATGCAGAGTACATATTGGTGGCCACTGGGTTCCTGGGATTCAAGGACAATCCAGTGGAGTAGATGGGCCATGAGTATACTGTAAGAGAGAAGCATGTGTTCTTGTCCATGGTTACAAACTGGTAAGTGGCAGGGCTAGATCTGAACATATGTCTATCTGACATTGACTTGTCTATCAACCACTAAACCATGTAACTTCACAAGCATTTCCCTGTAATGAAATGGAAGGGTATGAGTTAGGATTGGTGAGAAACAGTGACAGAAACGTGGACCAAGTTTTTGATAGGTGAGGGGTTTAGATTTTATCCTGTTTAGATTTTATCCTGTGGTTAATGGGAAGCTCTCAGAGAGTGATCTAATTGGGTATGCACTTCTGAAAAAGTTTTCCACTATAGTACTGAAAGTAACTTGAGTTGGGAAAGAGGGGGTGGGCACTAGGCAGGAAGACCACTGAGAGATGGTTTCACTGAGAGGTGATCTGGTGTTAAAGTAGTGACCCTGAAGTAGGAAAGTAGCTATGGAGATGATGAAGAAGGCTGGACATGATAGTTATAAGGTTGAATTGATAGATCTTGCAATGACTGAATAAGGTGGGAGAAATATAGGTGCTAGACAGGTGTTTGGCAAAGATAAGTGAATGGGCTGTTGGTATTCATCAGGGTAGGGAACACAGGGAGAGGGAGATATTTGGGGAGAAAGTGATGAGTTTATTTTGAATGTGTTAAGATCATGATGCCTTTGGGAAATACATGTAAGATGCCAGGTAGGACATACAGGTGTAGAACTCAGGAAGGAGATCTTGTATGGGGGTTATAAAGACCTACATATAATCCTAAATGCAGCTTCAGGAGTGATTGAAGCCATCCAGGCAGAGAATGTAGAATGTAAATTCAAAGCAATGAGTCATAGTTTAAGAGATGAGAAGGCCAGTGAGGTAGACAAGGTAGGTAGGGAATCAGGGTGGGCAGGAATGGGGCGGGGAGAATGAAAGAAGAACCTTTCAAGAAGGAGGGAGTGATGTACAATGGTGAAGGCTGACAGGTAGTAACACAATTTCTAGAAATAACATGATTGAATGTACCAACTGGAAGGTCATGGTCACCCTGATAGGATGGAAAACTGGTTAGAGTGGTAAGATATGGAGCTGTGTACAGGAAGTGAATGCGAGGAATATTGAATGAAGTCCTTCTCTCCACAAATGGTGTGACTGTGAAAAAAAGAGAAGTGAGTCTTTGGCCAGGGAGGACATCAGGGTTATGTGGATAGCTGTTTTAAATGAGAGGAAGCTAGAATTCTGCAGTGCAGGGGCGGGGGTGGGAGTGGGTGGTGACAATAGAGAAAGTGGAGAACGCTGCAGATGAATGGAAGGAAAACTGATAGCACCCAGTCTCTGAGAGGTCATGAAATGATGGAATTTAAGGCACTGATGATTAGCTTTTTTATGTATAAATGGAACAAATAAAACCAAAACAAAATCCCATATTGAGTTCCTACATGAGCTAAGCATGGGCTTGTGCTGGGGAGGAATTATCTTCTACTGACACTACAGAATTGACAAAGAACAGGTACAAAGTTTGCTAGACAGTGTTGAGAACTCACCTGAGGCGCAGACCACACATTGTTGGCTAGCAATCTCTTACAGTGTGAACTTCTCCAGAATGCTGTGGTACCCTACACGGGCTTTTAGTCTTGGGAAATCAGGATGAGTGCCTAACCCTGGTGTGGGATTTTTCTGGATTGGTATAGATCAAGGTTATCTGAGAGGACACTGTCAAGGGAATTGTGGGAATAATGGTTGGATGACTCATGCTCACAAACCCTGAGGTCACCCAGCATGATGGTGGGATTTGATACGGATACTGGGAGCCAAGGAATGAAGTCATCATCAGTAGGAATGAGGAGGTGACTGGAAGAGAAGTTGGTGACAGAGATGATAGGATGATAGGGTAGAACAAGGGAACAAGCGAGACTTTTTCCAGGAGGTCAAAGGAGTCATGGTCTGGAAGTAATATTAAGAAGTAAAAAAGTTGCCAAACCTACTTCCTGATCCTGATACAGTCTGTTTTTTTTTAAAAGCCCTATTTTAAAACTATTCTGTACTGTTCACTGAATCTGAAACTGAACAGACAACTACCAGTTTGTCTGGAGATGCTACCAATACCTTAACAACAACAACAACAACAACAACAACAACAACAAAATACTATAGGCAGTAACCCATTCTCAGCTTTGTTCAATCATATTTACTCACCTCTACTGAATTTTCTAAATCAGTGAGTCTGTATTTTAAGGAATAAATCTTAGGCACAAGAAATGGTAGGAGTTAAATGACATGTACCATCAGAGTCATCTTTTAATCAGTCAAACTAATGGTATAAATCTCTGGTTAAATTTTAGATGGCAGTGGACACTTAAAACATGAAAACATTGCAGTTGGCACTTTTGTGGCTGTTTGACACTTGGGCACAGTGGCTGGCCTTTTTGTCTGATCGGAAGCCAATTTTGAACTAGGAATACCCCATATGCTCCCATGATGTCCTGTTACGTTTAACACACGCTTGACTTCTGGACCTGCCTGCTATGCTAAGAATCGTCAGACCAGAGAGGGGTAGATAGCTGTGAACCACAGAGGTAGGACGTTTTATCTAAAGAAAAAGTTCTCTCAGATCTATATAATTAATGAGTTTATAGCCCTGTTACTCAGATTTTTTTAAATTTGAAAATCAAAAGCAAAAAATAAACACTGGGGCTAATGTGAATGATATAGGCTTGTGTACATTTGCAGTGGAAATTAGCTCCTTTGGTAAGGCGTTGGGTGTGTAAGGGCTGAAAAATGAAATCCAGAAAGCAAAAAGTTGGTTGCCTCCAAGCCCATAGGGGTGCTCAGAACTCCTTACCATCATAGTGATGACCGCTGAAAGTTTTGTGACTTGACTTAAAGCAAGCAAGGTAGCACAGCTGTCAACTATGACAACTGTATTTCATTTATACTTGGAAACAGGGCCCTTTTGTCTGTTCCAAATGTTCTTGGCCCCTTTCCTCAATTTCATGGAGTTTGGTTGCTTATGGAAAAGTACTTGTTGAAATAGAGGTTCACTTTTGCTGAGACTGCCACTCACCGGGACTTCTGGGAGACCTTTGGGTATTGAATTTAAGACAGCGAATCTTGTTTGTGATATGTGGCAATGTAAGAAATCATTCAGCGGACTGATCACATGTTCATCTGTGCCTTCATTCATAGAAATGCATTGATTCCTGAGGTTAAGTGCTGGCTTCCCAGTTATCCGGGAACACGAGAGGATGTAGCGCCGCCTAGTGGAAGTGACTTATTGAAGTGTGTTCTGTCTTTTTTTTCCAATTAACAAACTGTTAAAAAATATGCTAGTGAATGCATTTATTAAATGTGGGTAGTCGTAAAACAAAAGGTATAAATAAGGCTTTCAAAAACTTTTAATTGACTACACAAACTTTTTTTTTTTTAGATTTTATTTGTCAAAGGGAGAGAACACAAGCGGAGGAGCAGCAGGCAGAGGGAGAAGCAGGCTCAGCCTGATGTGGGACTCGATCCCAAGAGTCCAGGATCATGACCTGAGCAGAAAGCAGACGCTTAGCCGACTGAGCCACCCAGGCGTCCCGACTACACAACCTTTTAATGATGAAAATAATGACTTTGAACCACAGCGTCTTGTAACTACAGAGCCTTTGGGGTTCATAATACGGAAACTGAAGTTGTGGTTACTTTTGAGTGAAAGGAGAGGGTTTGAGACTGGAATGGGACACATGAAGAGGCTTCTGGAAGTGACTGACAAGTTTCATTGATTTTAACTGGGCAGTGGTTATGTGCATGTTTGCCTCATAAGAATTCATGTAGCTCAGGGCACCTGGGTGGCTCAGTTGGTTAAGCGACTGCCTTTGGCTCAGGTCATGATCCTGGAGACCCAGGATCGAGCCCCACATCAGGCTCCCTGCTCGGTGGGAAGCCTGCTTCTCCCTCTCTCACTCCCCCTGCTTGTGTTCCCTCTCTAGCTGTGTTTCTCTCTGTCAAATAAATAAAATCTTTAAAAAAAAAAAAAAGAATTCATGTAGCTCAACGTTGATTTTATGGTCTTTTCTGTGTTTGTATTTAATAATAAAAAAAGGAAAAATATGGAAACTTTTGACCAACTTACCACCACCTGAATTTATAGCCCTTTTTAAGAGAAACCTCAAAAATTCTAAGGGTTGTATGGTTTTGACACTTTATTTTCAAAATAAGGCTTAGGTACAGATATATAGTTGCATCCACAGGCTCAGTGGCATCATTCAAACTGAATATATTATCTACCTCGGTAGATGTATTGTGCTTTTTAGTAGACTAAAATATTTATAGATTAAAATATTTTATAAAATACAAAATTTAGTAGTGTATTTTTGTCCTGTTGTGTATTTGAATCTGAGTTTTATATTCTCTGTGGCACAGATGTTCCTCTGCTCAGCTGCTTAAAGTCCAAATTCAGTAATGCCCTTAGAACATTGGGTTGCCATGGAAATGGCCATTTAGGTTATATGTTCATTTTTGTAACCAGTCAGAGAAAATAAGAATTACTTAGGAAGACATCTGTCTTTTAGAAAAATCCTCCACAGAGTCCCAAATTCAGAAAAATTATACTTTGTTTTATAAGTGAGACGTGAACAGGTGCATTAGTAATGCTGAAACGTCTGACTGCTTTCTGTAATGGGGAAAACTCTTAGAGAGCATTTTACAAGGAGAAATTATTTCTGAGCGATGTAAGTGATAGCAAATCAACATTGGATTGTTATATTAAATCGAACATAGTTTAATTCTGAGTTATTCAGTCATAACTAAATTCCTTCAACACACAATGCATTTAAAAATTTACCTTAAAGAAAATCTCAAAAAAGCCATCATATAATCCAGATGAGGAATGAGAAGAAAGCAGTGAAGTTGAAAGGCCCAAATTGATTCCAGAAGCACTTGCCAAGTTTCCGTAATGTCTCTTTAGCTGTTTGTGTGGGAGGGAAGCTGGGGAAAAGCAAGGATTCTTTTCTCGGTTCTCAGGGTAGGAAGTGAGATTTTGATCTGGTCAGTCTGGTCTTGTATCTCCATTCGTGTCTTCTCCCTTATCCTGGACAGATGTTTCTCTCCGCCCACCCCCCCTCAAGGGAAGAAGATGCAATGATAGCACCCATTCCAGGGGCAGTTCGTCCAATACCCATCAGGTTTGGATACACACACACATACTTCAGCGAAGTCTGCATTATATGTGTGTGTGTATGTGTACTAAGCTGGGGGTTTTGTGTGTGTTCCTCTTCTCATTCTTCATAGCACTGCATATATAAAGATTAGCCCCTGAGTTGGAATATCCTACCCTTATTCATTGGGCATTTGAGGCCATTAAATATCAAAAAAGCTTTTAAAAAACATGACAATTCAAATGAGAGCATCTGCCCAAATAAACATGAATTAGAGAGTCTCTTTAAAAGCATTTTTTGTAATAATAAAAAATTAGGAACAAGTCAATCGGAAAAAAGGGAAATGCTTAAATATGGTATGTTCACACTGTATGGAACATTATGCGGCAGCCTACATTGTAAAGTCAATCTGTATGTACTGTTGTGAAAAAAAGTCAGTGTACATGCGCACACTTTATGTAAATACATAAAGAAGGGGCTAGGAATTTGAAATTTGGTCTTCCCTGTATTTTTAGGATTTTAAAATACCAAAATAGTGTGTTCATATAGTACTAGTGTTAACAAAAAATTTTGTCAGCCAAATTGAAACATCTTTGGAATTGATTTTTTTAAAGTTATCTTACGGCACCTGGGAGTAAATATACCAGCATGGTTGAAATTGCAATTGTAACCTGAATTCTCATTGAATGTTTTCAGATAAAGACTTTTTCAGAGGAGGACCTCGGGGAATATCCCCTCATGTGTGTCTGTCTAGAGTACTCCAGTGTGTTGGTTGATGGCTTAGAGCTCAGTCTCTATCCCCTCTTGCCCACTGTTAGCTCAAGCCTCCTGATAAGGAAGTGAAATAATTAAGGGCCAACCCATCTCAGTGTTTCCTGGGTCCTTAAAAGCAGATGCTGTCTTACTCTAACATTTCTTATTCAAGATACCATCAGCGCAGGGAGTCCTTGGGAGGGACTCACCAAAGATGCTGGCGATGTGAGCTGTTCCTTTGTCACTTGAATTCTGGCTTGTGAGCAGATCTTTTGCCTAAGACATGGGAAACCTCAAAAGTCTCCTTCAGTTGTCATCTTTGGAGGGATCTATGGAATGACTAAAGAAAGTGGAGCTGCCATTTTTCTTTGAACAGCTGTTTGCTCAATGTGTGCCAGTGGCTTTGTAGACCTGGTTTTCATTGGTGAAGTATTCTATCTGGGGGCAGCCGTGGAAGCCACCCACACATTTCAATTAGAGCAGCATGCTCAAACTCATTTACTTGTTTGCTGCCTAATGACTGTCCCAGCCAGGCCCCCAAGGACCCCTAGGAACTTCTAGATAGAACACAGCATCCTGATTTTAGCCTATGAAGTCAGTCTGTGTACATCACCTCAGCCTCAAATCATTTATAAAGTGCTCTCCTTTTGATGCACTGGGCATGGAGAACCACTTCCAACTTCTGTGGAGTTGGCCACCTTGTGAGCTGCCAGGGGGAACCAGGCACAACCCAAAGCAAGGCCACCAGATATCTCAGTTGGTAGAGTAGGTGCTGAATAATATTCCTTGAGCAGCTAAATGAGCAGACATTCATATAATCTGGATGAGTGAATGGGCCCCCTTCCCTACCAAACACCCTTGGTAATGCAGCTCCTAGGACCCACCTCGTTTAGAAACCTCTCAGAGGTTGCTTTGTATCCATCCATTCATGTATTCTTTCAACAAAGATTGATTAAATACATCCTCTGTTCCAGATACAGTGCTCAGTGGTGGGGATATAGTGGTGAAAAAGGCCATCATGGACTTCGCAATCTAATAGAAAATATATTCTAGGATAAGTGTAGGGTGTTGTGTAACCCCAATGAATGGGTCACCGTGTTTCTCCTGTGTTCACTGATTAGCAAGGGACTGTTAGCACCTGCCCAAGACCACCAGCCTTGCTTTATATTCATCTCCTCCCTGGATATGACTCCCCCTAAGAGGAAGCCCATTCCCTTAGGTACCCTTTGTAAACTGATCTTCTCATGTCAAAAGATAAAATGCCTTGGATTCCACTGCTTCAAATAAGCATTTGGGACCAAAGGCATTTTATTTTTTTAAAAATGAAAAAAAGAGCTTTTCATAAGTTATGTTTTTTCTTCTAGACCTGGATGCCCTTCTCTTAATCATCCCCTGCCCATGCAACTAATCAGATTTGAAGGGTAAAATAACACCAGACTCGTCTTTGACTGTTTCATGAGAAATGTATTATTAGTTAGAAGCCTGGAGTTCTAAGAAATAGAGACCAGATTGAACTAGCTCAAGGCAAAAGGAGGGGTTGTTATTATAAGAATGCAAGGGTGTCTCACAGAATAAGAAACAGAGATGTGACTGGGCCTAAGGAGAGCATTAAATTTGGAAAGCAGAAAGTCCCTAGAATCCTTTCTCTGTCTTTTTTCTTCCCATCTTCTTCATCCATCCATCTCCTTCGGTTTCTGCTTTCCCCTCCTCTCCTTTCTCTCTCTCTCTCTCTCTCTCTCTCTCTCTCTCTCTCTCTCTCAATATCTCCTTCTCCCTCAATATCTCCTTCTCTGCTTAGCTTCCTCTGCTTTTCTGATGCATATGGTCAATCAAATATGGTGTTCTCATAGTTTCTAAGTTTATATGTTGTGGTCTCAGCCCCATCAAAGAGACTCCCTTCATATCAGGTGTGGTCAGGAGCCAGAGACCTAGTGTTTCAAAATGGCTCCTGGAAGTCACTCTTCTGGATGTGGGTTAGCTTCTAGAGAAGGGGAATGTGTATGCCCAAAGGTATCTAGTATGCCTGGGTCTAACACACAGACACATTTATGGTGCACATGTCAGAATCCCTTTCATGATTGCTATACATTTAACTGAAGATGGTCAAATGGGCCCTTCTCTGAACCCCTGTGAGAGGACGTGGTTCTGACTTGAGCTGCAGCATTCACAGGGTTCATGTGGGGTTCTAGGAACATCCCTGGGTTCCAGTCATGGATCCACCATGAAATAACTCAGGAATCTTGGACAAGTCCTTGTTGTGGCTGAACCTTCAGAGAAGTAGAACCAACCTTTACTGAATACCTATCTAATGGTGTGCTGGGTACTTCATGCTTGTCATCTCCGTTAATCCTCACTCCAGTCTTCTAAGGTCATTCGTGTCACCAGCACTTTATAGATTTTTAAAAAACTTGAAGTTCAGAGATTTGGGGGGATTTGAATTGGATCACTTATTTATAACACAGTAAGCTGGATTTGTGCTCTCCTCAGCATCTATGTTTGTTTCCTGATTTTTGTTGTGGCAACCTACTAGGCTGTCCCCTAATTAATAAGGAGACACATCACATTCATTCCAGTCTCCCCAACGTGACAAACCAAAATGCTTTCTATTCCTATTTCTTGAGTTTATAGGCCAGGTATGGAGTGACAATATATATCTCTTCGGGATTCATCCATGCATGAAACTCCTTGAATGAGCACAGTATTGTACAACCTAGTTCTGTTTTGCTCATCGGGTGTCAGTCAGTGATTTATTGGCAACCCAAGCAAGTGGCCCGTTCATGTGAGTTCATGATTTGTGAGTGATAGCACACTCCCTTGCCTACTTTCTACCTCATTTCAAATGGGCTTTATAACATAAAAGTGATAGGTGTAGAGATAACTCTATCTGTTGGGGTACAGCTGTACCATCAGCCAGAGATTTTATTTGACATTTCCCATTATTTCACAAGATAGGAATTCGTTTCATAAAGAAGATGAGTTCACAAAGAGAAATTGCACTTTGGGTTTTCTTAAGAGATGGTGAATGTTCTGACATTAAGTTCATGGGTTCACGTTTTGTGATCCCGTGGGAAAGAATAATATCAGTACGTGAATGTAGTAATGAAAGGGGGTAAAATGAGTCTTCAGAAACAGACCTAAAATAAGTTCAATTTACTGTTATTATTCAGGGTGCTCCTGAAAGGTGATGCTATGGCAATGGGGTGTACAGGTTTTTCTGTAAGTGGGCTGTTTGATTCCAGTTTATCAGAAGAAATGGAAGAAATATGATTTGTTTTATGATGCTTTAGTTATTGACTACATAGGAGTCTGCTTTCTGCTTCAGCTCTTATTCACAGTCACTAACTAGCATGTGGAGGAAATACTGTTTACTGATTTGAATAATTTTTTTAAGAAAGTGAAAATTCCCTATGGTTAAACTTAGTTGTTTGGGTAGGCTTCTCTCCCTGGATGCCCACTGCACTTCTCCATTGGTCTGGGGAGTGCACACCGCGTTGTGTCACCCTCTCCTAGGAAGCCCTATGGCCATCCTCTCCCAAGAGGCCATCGTTTTCATTGCATCCAAGTGTGTCTCGTTATATCCCCAGCACTTAGTGCATCTGTGGTCTCCTCACCTGCTTTCCTCTATTAGACTGTGAGTACCTTGAGAACTAGGAGAATGACTTATTTATTTTGGTTTCCTCAGCACCCTGGAGCAAAGAGCACAGTATGTTGTAGGCTCTTGTGGCAAATATAATTCAAGGCATCTTGGGACTGCCATACTTACTGTGGATGGAGGATAAAAATGGAGGTTTCTAAGTTCCCCGCCTGCCACAAAATTCTGGGCTGTAGAAATATGAAGTGTTCCTTTCTGCACACAAAAATGTCTTCCATTTCACAGTCTCAGGATTGAGACAACTTGGCTAATCCTGTCCACTTAAAAAATTCATCCATCAATCAATTAGTAATTTTTAGAGTCAGTATGAAATGAACCTTGATTTATAATTTGATCATGCAAACATTTGATGAGTTCGATTAGGCAAACAAACAAACAAAAAACAGAAAGAAAGACAAAATTGAAAGGAGAAAGAATGACCTACTCGAATTGTGTGAATGATTCTTCATGAGCCTATGTTCCGCTGGGTATGGAGTGGGAGACTCATGAATTCACTGGAATCTCTATTGGCTTCTGTTTATGATTTTTAGTGTCTAAAGATTTGGATATGTTTTTCATGCCTCATGGCCCCTAAGCGCAAGCCAGAGTTCTCTATCTGGTAGTCTAACAAAGAAGCCATGCCCTGGTTCACAGAAGGAGATGGAAAGCGGTGACTGCATTAGACCCCACAAGAGACACAGAGTTGGAGGCTCCATGAACATTTTAAGGGATTTAATGGGCAATTTTGGTGATAGATGATTCTCACCTTATGCACTGGTTAGAAACTGAATGTGACCTTCTTGGAGATGCAGAATTTGTTCTGCAGATAGACTTCAGGGTTTGGCAGGCTTAGTGAACACATCATATATGTCAGTGGAGCTGGAGGGAGAGGAGGTGAGGGCCTGGTCCACTCGCCAGACCAAGAGCTGGCGCTGATGTTTGATCAACAAAACACATCGAGGCCTAGGACTCTGAGCTTGGTCTGGCTGCCAGCTGGGATTGAGTAAAGCCCTTTTATGCCTGCCTTCCCTCCCTCACTTAATGGGGCAGGGGAACTGTTAAGGAAAAGGGAGAACAGCAGCCGCCAGGCAATGGTTCCTTTCACTAGGGAGAATAGAGTGGGTTTACTTAATTTTAACTGAAAAGCCCCAGCCAATAGTTTTAAAGTTGGGTTGGAATAACAGAATGGTCTTGGAGTAGAGGGAAAGAGAGAGGGGTGGGGGGAGGGAGAGAAAGAGAGAGAGAGAGAGAGAGAAGAGGATGCTTGGTTTTTAGTGTCTGCTCTACGTTGTGTGTTGTGCTTAATACTTGTGACAGTCTGAAGTGCAAGGGACAATTCTCTCCATTTTACCAACCACGTGCCTAAAGCTCATGGGCTATGGAAGCCACACAGTGTGACAGAGTCTAGACCAGAACCCAGGTCTGTCTCTATTCAGAGGCTTAGTTTTGCCACTGCAGACTCGTAAAATTGACAAAGGTTGAGGGCCAGTTGGAGACTCCTGCGCGCGCCCCCAGGTGTCATCAGAACGTCAGGTTTAGGGGCTGTGTGTTGGGAGAATGGGCTGATTGTGAGTCTTTGGGTCTGCAGAGCCTTGGAGGAAAAAACCCTGCCTTTGGGAGTTGGAGCTGTTCAGTTGGAGGTGAGCAGTAGGGGTTTCCAGTGCCTTCTTTCCTTCTCGTGAATAGCTGTGACTGCCCCCGCCCCCATACACAGAGGAGTGTTCAAGCCCTTGTGCACACATGTACATATAGACTCACATATGAGCCACCGTTTTCTCCCATGTAAGGGCTCTTCTCCTTGCCTCCTCCCATCCATAGCAATGTGTACCTCTCGGTGGTGGAACTTTGCCTTATATTAGGGTGCAGATGTAGAACTCCACTCTGGCCCCAGAGAGTGGGCCTCCTTCATCTTTAAGTCTCCATGGTTTCTGATACAAGGGTGATGAAGTTGCCTGATGGTCTGGGTGATTTTTGACAAGTAACATAGGCAACTTCTTGACACCTCATCTGTCCTATGCTGTGGGTGCCTACCAAATGAGGCTGGACAACTTTTTAAGATCACAATGAGAACATTCCCAGCAGAGTCAGAAACTTCTGGGAGTTGTTTGCAGGCCCTTAGACAATAGTCTGCTTTGGGGACTTATCCACAGGTCAGTGGCAGAGGCACTGAGAGAATAAAATCCACAATGATACAAGGCCTTTTAGTTTTTATAATTGATACCACCCTGCATTTCTTGATAATAATTGGGGAATATTGAGGTTTGCAGTGCTGAAAATAATCAGTCCATTCCTCTGATGGGCCAACTATCTAAGTCAGTACAGAATTCTGTCTTTTTGATTGCTAAACTAGTCTTTTTATGTCTTGGTAGGGAAAATGATCTAAAAACTCCTTGTTTTGAGTTACTTGAATTGTCAATTAAAATTTAAAAGCCAATTATTTTTAAGCAGTAGAGCCTTACAAATTCTGAAGTTGCAGACGGGAAACCAACCAACCATCCAAAATGTAAAGATTTCCTTTTTGGGGGAACACTCGCAGATTCTTTCCATTTTATTCCAGTGCCCCACCCCCTCTCACAGACACAAGGGAAAGCTCTCCAGTTGGCAAAGTTGAAAAGGTGTAAAGGATTCGGTGCATGAAGAAGCAAGACCCTGACCTCTTATGGGGACAGAGCAGGGCATGCTTGTGCAGGGAAATTTTGGATGCATGGAAGGTTCCAGAAGTGCTCCAGGCTTGGGGTTTGGCAAGTCTCACTGGCTGAGGTCAAATCCCACCCAGTTCAGTCACTTACTAGTATGTACACATGGCCAATTACTTAACGGTTCTATGACTTGATTCTATTCTCTGTGAAATAGGTTTATGGTAACCCTACTCACTTCATAAGGGTGCTGTGTTGCAAGGAGCAAATGAACTATCCACGTGAGTAGGGTAGCACAGTGCTGGGCTCATACTTGATGTTCAGTTGATGTCAGTTATTAGCTCTTTGGAGCTTTCTTACTTCAGTCCTGGGGTCTACATTAATCCTTCTTTCTTGCTAAATGGTAATCTGAGGCCAATCACCATTTTCAAAAGAAATGCTCTATTTTTTTAAATTAAGAAAAATTTACCTAGAAATCCACTTTATAATTTAGTTTCCATACCTTAATGAAAAATCTAGATACCTTAGAAGAGTTTCCATGAACTACAGATTTCTGATCTAGAAAGTTCCTCATCAGTAGTGATGAAGAGCTCTTGCAAACCCCAGAGTTCCTTTATGCCAACAAAACCATTCCCCAATCACAGATCATCTGACACAATTTCACTATTCAAATGGTTCAGACTTGTTTAAAATGCATGTATTGGAGCTCCATCCCTAGAGAAGCTGGTGGGTTCCTGGGAATCTACATGTAACAAGTATAGTCTAACTCTGAGAAGGCAGTATATTGCCCTAGTTCTTTGGGTTCCTCTCTTCCCTACAGCCTCTGTCTCCCCAGGGAAGGTGCTCTTTGCTCTTTCTCCTGATGGAGGAAGACACACCACTCCACTAAAGACAAGCTGTCTCACATTTTAAAACTGACTTCCCAACCAAGTATTGAGCATCTGCTGTGTGCTAGGCACCATGATGGGTCCAGAGTTGACAGTGATGAATTCAGCATGGCCTGTGCTGACGTGAAGCTCAGAATCCAGCTAAGGAAACCCTCAGAAGAGGGCTTCCATGTATAATGAAGGTACTCACAAAGGATCGTGAAATGAGCACAAACCCAGACCACCCTAAGGTCTGCCCACAGGTCCCAGTTTCTGGGCTGTGGGATCACCTAGTTTGAAGACTCCCTTGAACATCAAGGAATGCTCCAAGCGTGACTCATTTGGGGAGTTATTGGTATATATGGCAGGAAAGTTATTCATTGTGTTGGACTGCCAACACATCAGAGGATATTGAGCATCTCTGTCCTCCCAACACTGAATGACAACGGTGCCCCACCACTGTCAATGTGACAATCTGGGAAAGAAGCACTACCATGGTGGGATGATACGGCCCCAAGTGGAGGGCCTTCCTCCAGTTTAGCTCTTTCTCATTCTGTCTATAGCTCTGTCCCTTCTGAAGTGACCACCTCCCCCCAGAGATGTACTTTCTCAGGACCGACTTTGACAGTGTGCAAAGTTGCAAATAAGTTAACATGGTATCAACCATGTTTTATAACAGAGAGAAACCAGTTGGGATGAAGAGGGTCCTTAAGCACTTGTAATTTTTTTTCTATAAAGAAAAGTCATTTTATTTTTTTCCAGTGATGTGTAGATGGAAGTCTTAGAGTTGCCTTAGTGAGTAAATATGATTTATAATCATATAAGTCATAATCAGCATCTCTCAGGATATAAAGCTGTATAGAATCTGAGATTAATCTTTAATGGTGTGAGGAGTGGGGCCAAGCTGGGGGTCTTGGAGAAAAGAGGGGCCAGCCTGAGGCCCTGACTTGCAGCATGTCGTGCTTGTGCCTAAGATCACCACACACAGAAATCAAGCCGAGGTTACGGCTCTTGTCCGTCTGCTGCATGTCATCACGTGCCAGGCCCTGTTTGAGTGCTTAGAAGGACCTCTTAATCCTCACAGCAGTCAAAGCTCTCCCATCTTGCAGCTGGGGATACTGAGGCTTAGCATTAGAAGCCAGTGTCAGACAGCCAGGAAGAAGAGAGCTGGGATTCATCCTAGCTGTTCAAATCCAGAGCCAGGACTCTGGACCACTGTACCATCTTCTTTCTCATCCATCTTTTGCTAGATTTATCTCTTTTATTATTCATTATAGATTCAGTCTGACCCTCTCATCTCTCCTTCAAACATGGGCAGCACTTCTCATATAAACCCTTTGTTCTTATGCTGGGGGGATGAGGCGGTCTTGTTTCTTTTTCATCTTTTTTTATTTGTGAGACCCGAGACCCCACAAATCCTAGAAGAGACCACAGGCAGTAATTCCTCCAACATCGGAGCTCCCCCCCCCCCCCCCCCCC
>PITA01024509.1:0-26152 GCA_004023965.1 Spilogale gracilis | reverse complement strand
AGATGAATGGATAAAGAAGATGTGGTACATATATACAATGGAGTACTATGCCTCCGTCAGAAAGGATGAATACCCAACTTTTGTAGCAACATGGACTGGACTGGAAGAGATTATGCTGAGTGAAATAAGCCAAGAAGAGAAAGTCAAGTATCGCATGGTCTCACTTACTTGCGGTGCATGAGGGGCAAACTGGAGGACACTGGCAGAAGGAAAGCAAATGGGAACTAGGGTAATCTAGGGTGGGAAACGAAACAACAGAGACTTTGAACACAGAAACAAACTGAGGGACTTGGAGGGAGGGGGGGTGGAGGGATGGGAGAGCCTGGTGGTGGGTACTGGGAACACCTAAAGCGTGGAGCACTGGGTGTGGGGAATGGGGAATGAATCTTGAAACACTGGAAAAAAAAAATTTAGTAACAATAAAAAAAAAAAGAGTATTAAAAGAGTTAACATATGTAAATCATTTAGTATAGTGCCTGGCCAAAGGAAACAAAAATGAAAATGAATTTTTGGAACTTCATCAAAATAAAAACTTTTGCACAGCAAAGGAAACAGTCAACAAAACAAAGAAGCAACCCACGGAAAGAGAAGATATTCATAAATGATGCAACAGACAAAGGGCTAATATGCAAGATCTATAAAGAACTCCTCAAACTCAACAGCCAAAAAAAGGATGTTCACATCAAAAAATGGCCAGAACACATGAACAGACACTTCTCCATAGAAGACATACAAATGGCTAAATGACACATGAAAAAATGTTCATCATCATTGGAGAAATTCAAATCAAAACCACATTGAGATACCACCTTACATCAGTCAGAATGGCCAAAATTAACAGAACAGGAAATAACAACTGTTAGAGAGGCTGTGGAGAAAGGGGAACCCTCTTACACTGTTGGTGGGAATGCAGGTGGTGCAGCCACTTTGGAAAACAGTGTGGAGATTCCCTAAAAAATTAAAAATAGAGCTACCCTATTACCCTGCAATTGCACTACTGGGCATTTATCCCAAGGATACGGATGTAGTGAAAAGAAGGGCCATATGTACCCCAGTGTTCATAGCAGCAATGGCCACAATCGCCAAACTGTGGAAAGAGCTAAGGTGCCCTTCAACAGATGAATGGATAAAAAAGATATGGCCCACATACACAATGGAATACTACGCCTCCATCAGAAAGGATGAATACTCAACTTTTGTAGCAACATGGACTGGACTGCAGGTGATAATGCTGAGAGAAATAAGCTAAGCAGAGAAAGTCAAGTATTATATGGTTTCACTTACTTGTGGAGCATAAGTAGTAACATGAAGGACATGAGGAGAAGGAAAGGAAATGTGAAGTAGCGAAAATCAGAGAGGGAGATGAAGCATGAAAGACTTTGAACTCTGAGAAACAAACTAAGGGTTTTGGAAGGGAGAGGGGTGGGGGAATGGGTGAGCCTTGTGGTGGGTACTAAGGAGGGTACAAACTGCATGGAGCACTGGGTGTGGGGCATAAACAATGATTCTTGGAACACTGAAAAAATAAAATAGATTACTATTAAAAAAATGATGGTACCTGGCTTCTAGTTAATGCTATGCAAGTATTTTTTATCATTTTCGTCTTCTAGAAAGAGAGGTACCTGTGGAGAAGTTTAAGTCTCTCATGACCCACTTCCCCTACACATTAAGATAAATGGATTAAAAAATACATTTTAAATCTTCTGCCTTTCTAAATTTATATTTTTCTGACACATTTTCACTTAATTAGATAAAATTTCCTGAGGTTCAGGTACAGGAAATCAGTCCCTTTTTATGGAAAAAGATGCCTTCTTCTGAATGACAGTCACTAAAACTTGATTTTGTAAGAAATCACTTGTCTTTAAGTCTCCAGAAAAGCAATGCCATCCTTTATCACTGATCGTACCATAATAAATTTTTTACAAGAAGTAAATATTCTAAAATCATTTGGCTAGACTTTGAAATTGTAAATAAGCCAACTGATAAGATTAATGTGAGGAAAAAAACATTGAAGCATAGGTTGTCAAAGGCAATATATAGAAGAAAAAAGTGATTTGTTCTCAAAGCTTTGGAATTAAACTTGCCACACTGCTACCCAGAAAATACTCGAGGCAACAGCTTTCAAACCCTAATAACATATTCTGTTTCCCCAAAATCAAAAAGAATGAAAAAATATCATTTTATAAAGCTTAAAAAGTATTGTCATATGAATCATTATCATATTTATTCTAATAACAATCCATTTGAGATTTAATAAGTCATTTCGAGATTTAAAAAAAAGAGAAAATGAATCAGGGAGATTAAGATATTTGCCAAAAATCATATACCTACTAATGATAGAGACAAGTTTCTTGAATAAAAAGACCAGGAATTTGCTATATCATATTTCTACAGTTTCTATGTGTTTCTACAGTGACATAAAAAAGAATGTACAATTTCTATCAATATCCTAAGCAATGAACCCTCACTTATTTTCCAACCTGTCAAGTGTTTTATTACCAACAGCTAAATCAAATCATTTAAATACCTCAATTTGAAGACCCTGAAGGAGGGAGAGGTATAAAAGAGCTACAGGGCTGCAGACCCAAAGATAAAATCAGCCAAGGGCAATAGATTAATGAGACAAAAGGTCAGGAAGAGGACAAACATCCAAAATAGGAACGCTATTTTCCTTGATTGGTATTTTCAGTACCCACAAAAATGATTTGTAGAGACAATCTTCCCAGGAGCCACTGAGTTGGAATGTGATGTTGCAGTGTTACTGAAGAAATAAATGTACTTTGGCAAGTAGGTTTGTATGCATCTGTCTATCTGGCTTAGCTGGCTGGTAACACATGGACAAATGCACAAACGAATCCCCAAATGACTGTGTGGCAGCTTACAAATAAGTATACAGTACAAAATATAAAAATAAGTAAATATGAAAATTAGAAAGAAGACAAATTAGACAAAGATTAAGCTGCAGTACATGCCATAACGTCTTATGAATTTTGTCAAACATAAGCCACAGGTTTGACCCAAAGCTTCCCAGCAGTCAGGGTAAAGAGGGCAATGTAACCAGATCCAACGCAGTATCCATCCAATGTAAACATGAGTTTCTCAGCAGATGTACATCAATTTCTGGTTCCGAAGCCCGAGAGAAACTACACTCTTCCATTATCATAAAAAGAACACCGTGGACTGTACAGATATTGATTCTCTTGGCCCTTGGGACAGCCAGAAAGACTGAGTGAAGCAAGATCTGATGGAACACCGTGTGTAAAAAAGCTGAAAAGAACTGCTTTAGAAGCAGTGTTGCCAGGATAGGAATAGCAATTGACCAAGAACTGCCTTAATAATAAAAAAACCCTTTACTTTCATTCTACTTTTACGAACAACTTTCTCATGTAATCTTATCTCTTAGGTGATCCTCTTCTCCAGGAAAGGTCCATACAATTAAGCTGGTCACAGTTCTCAGGCAAAGTAATTTTTTTTTCCAATGCAGAATAAGCCATAATTCTGGCTTAAAATCAGTTTCCTAATGCCAACCTGATTCTGAGCCCTTACAAAACTCCCTTATTACCTACCTAGTATTCCTTCAAAAAACATTGTTGAACTCCATTTCCAAAATTCGTTTTTTCTGTCCTTTCTATTTCCTTCAGATACAGTTATTGCTTTTCTGCCCGTTTGAGGTTGACTTGACATTTAAAATTGTGCCTGATTTTTTAGTCTGCTCTTGCCCAGGGTACAGTCTGTTATTCCCCTTCCTCCCTGACCTGCAGTCACAATCCATAGCACCACCCACTTCTAAGCCAGGTTCCCTATCCTAGAGTCAGAGCCTAAGCTGAGACCAAGAATCTCACTCCACATCTCCACTTGCTCTGGAAGAAATTTAGTAGGACTTGTGATTTTGCATATTGTGAATTCCCGAGCACTTGGTCACCATCAGTGAACTAATTGGTAGTTTCTGCACTAGCATAATTTGTACTAGATCCTGACCTTGTAGAACCTAACAGAAAATAGGCCAATATACATCCACACTGAAACTGCCAGGAAAGTCTAAATCCATCACAGCACTGCAAAAGACACAACTGCAAGAAGACTCAGAGAAACACCTCAGCTGGCATAATGGAGCAGAGCTTGAGGTCGCAGTTGATACGATGGGGTCACAAACAAGGTTCTGCAAATGGACCACAGCCAGAAAGCTATGAATAATTTTCAGATGTGAGCACCATTCAAAGTTCCTCACACACTGGTCTCTTCCACTGTTGCACTGGAGGTAGTGATCACTACCAGCAGCATCTTTATAAAGAACTGGAGTGAAACATATAGCTAATTATGTTTTACATGATTTCCCAAAGCTACTATAGACAGAAATTGCTTTGTAATCTTTGCCATCACTGCAGAACCAATGTACACAGAGACAATCTAAAATCTAGCCTGGATCCTCCATGATCCACATTTTAATTACTAAATTGAAATAAAAGTACTGTAAATAGCAAACATCAGTCATGGTTCCCTTTCTTAGGAATGCCAGTTTCAATAATGTAACTTAACTGAATAATATAAACCACAGATGGCAAATAACTGGCACACTCGCTTCTACTTTCCCCATTGTTGTTTGTTTCCAGAAGTCTTTCCCACCAAGGCTTCAGGAGGTCTCAGAACTCTTATTAGCAAAACATACCAGAAAGTCACTAGTGATTCAACAGACTGGGCAAGAGTGGAAATTTACTGACGACTCCTGCTCCAGACACCACTGCGTTCTTCTGCCTCAGAAGCTGGAAAATAACTTTTTTTTCAAAATACAAGTCTCATTGTTCTCATAATAGGTGGTGGTTTAAGGTTTTCCAACTTCTAAGCCAGGAGATCCAAGGATATGAGCTCTACATATTATACCTCTCATCTGAAAATGTAAGGGCTAGTAGTTAAGAAACTGGTATACAGCCTTGTTACTTCAATTATATTCCTTAGACAAGCAGCACCTGCAGCACCTGGGAGCCTGTTGGCAATGCAGAATCTCAGCCCTGAGACTTAATGAATTAGAATCTTCTTTTAAAAATCCATAGTCTTGGGGCGCCTGGGTGGCTCAGTTGGTTGGGCGACTGCCTTCGGCTCAGGTCATGGTCCCAGAGACCCAGGATCAGGTCTCACATCAGACTCCCTGCTCGGCAGGAGGCCTGCTTCTCTCTCTCTCTCTCTCTCTCTCTCATTCCCCCTGCTTGTGTTCCCCCTCTGGCTGTGTTTCTGTCAAATAAATAAATAAATAAAAATAAAGATCCATAGTCTTTGATTCATATGCACATTAAAGTCTGTCTAGACTAGAGGACACACAACAAAATACATTTTTTTCTTTCCAAGTAGCTTATGACTTTCATGCAGATAAAATTCGGCACTCCAGGTTTAGTAGTATGTTCTTTGGTCTAGATTCTACATTCACCTTTTATTTGAATATATGTAGAGTGTAAATAAGCACCCAGAGGAAAATTCATTTTTCCAGTGATAGTAAGAAATAGATAACCTGAGTATATAATGATTATTAAGGCTTTTAAAAATATCTTCTCATTCAATAATATAACATTCCAGAGAAGTAACATAACAGATAGGAAAAATAACTAAATGCTATAAATAATAAATAGAGGGGCGCCTGGGTGGCTAAGTCATTAAGCATCTTGCCTTCAGCTCAGGTCATGATCCCGGAGTCCCAGGTTCAAGCCCCACATCAGGCTCCCTGCTAGGCAGGAGGCCTCTTTCTCCCTCACTTACTCTCCCTGCTTGTGTTCCCTCTCTCATTGTGTTTCTCTCTAATAAATAATAAAATCTTTAAAAAATAATAATAATAGAATTTAAAATGACAAAAATTCAATTTTTAATTAAACAAAGTGATCAGTGAATATTACTACTGCAATGAAAGATTGCATAGTGATGTCATAAGATAACAAGCATGAATCTTATTACATGCGGTCTCTAAGTATGATCATATTTCAGGTGACTAGTGGAATCTTTAACTTTGCATTTTCATAAATAGTTCACTTTGGGACTGCATTCAGAGTTGATTAGCTTCAAAGGACTGGCTTAAACTCATTCAACCCTCAGAAATTGCTGTTGGGCCAAAGGACACCTTTTCAGTAGCCAGCAAACTTATGTCCATGATCTAACTAGCCAAATTCTTACTGTTGGAATGCCTTGAAAGATGAAATAATCAAAATCTAGTTAAGGGAGCAGAGAAGTGCAAAAGGAGGTACTTCTTTTCAGGGGGGGTCCACTTTCTTAGAGTCCATCTATTCCATTATTCTTCCTTGAACAAGTCTTTTAACAAGTAGCAACAAAATCAACTAAGTATTCGCTTTCTTAGTACAATTCATTCTAGCCTGCATCTCCCAGTTGGATTGCGCATTCCCAAAAGTCCACAGCCATACATTAACCGCAGTTCCTACTGCAACTAAAAACCTTACCCAAGTGGTACTGATTGCTAATACAGAATTCATTCTCAAAGACAACCAAACTTTACAAACACTGGACCCTTTACAAAGCACATATTTAAAACCCAGCCCTATATTTTACAATGTTGCAATATCTTTCTAATGAAGAGTTCTCCAGGGAACTCACATAACTTGTGATTAGGTTTCTTAAAAGCTCTGGAGATAGCTAAGAAAGAAACTAAGGGTATGTGGGCTTGTACCTTGCCTTGTGGAAATTTAAAACATAAAAGCGGCAATATCCCGAAGGGCTCAGAAGAGAAACAGGTAACTCCTACCTTTACAGGTATTGGGTTACAAAACAGGGGGATTGCAGGGTTAAGAATTCTTTTTTCCTGAATACATTCCCTAAACTCCTAATAGGGCCTTTACTAATGAAGCCATTCCCTTAATGGTGGATCCTGGCTATTTCTGATTTGGGCCATATTAGTCTGTACATATTCTTTATGTTCAAATGTTTAAGAGCAAAGAAAAGCGTTACTTCCCGGAGAATTAGAGTCACCCTCTTGCAAAGTATTAATATTGATATCTTATTGCTTCTACAGAGCATCTGTTCAGTCATAAATAAGGGAAGACCAAGACCAAACACAGTAGATTAGAAGTGATTAAGTATATGTGCAAAGTAGAGAACATCAGATTTCTGATTCATTTGTGCATAGTATAACTTTTATTTATCCACTGCAACAGTTCAATTAAATTACCTGAGAGCCAAAGACTTTAAACTCAAGAAAGTCTCACTTCAGCAACTATCATAATTGCCTTAAGAAACAATGTCAAATAACATTATACAGTCAACTCTTAATTATGCATGTTAAGAGAGCCCAGGGATGCAGGGATAATTGGCATTCTAACGTAATCCTCAAATTTCATTTTAACTAAGAGTTAAAGCCTCTCTCATGACTAAACCTCTTACCTAAACATTGAATGTAGGAAAATTGGCAAAATATGTAGTTTTGCTATCCCTTAACTACCCTTTGGTTGAAACTCAAAATATCAGCCAACTAAAAAAAGAAGAAAAGAAAAGGGGCCAGATAATTCACAAACTGGATAATAAAATCCTAAAAAGTTAGAGTCGCTTATATTTACAAATGTGATTATTTGGAATATTCTTTGTAAGACAGGTTTTGTGCAAATTGCTATGTATTGGCAGTTGTGACTCAGCAATCTCCCTGAAAATTAAGTAAACCTAAAAATGTGCTATAGTGAAGTCCCACAACTTGCAAAAAAGTTAACTCAGGGTGTTTGTCTCATGTTAACAATTAAACCATGCATTATAGGAATCATCTTAAGTAGACAAAAATAAGATGTCTGGTTACCATTCACTACCAGGGACACAAGATAACTTTATATTTGATGTAAGTAAGTTCTGAAAGAATCGTTGACTCATTTCTGAATTTAAAAGGGAAATTACTGGAAAGGGCAGCTATTTAGGACTATGACTAGTATAAAGCCTTATTTAAGACTACTAAGGCACCCACAGATTTCATTTAAATTGATTTTGAACTATTCAAACTTAGATGCCTATAAAAATGTTTGCCTTGAATAAAATACTACATATTATCTTTCATATTTCCAACCATGTTCTTCAAAGCTCCCTGAAGCACCAATGTGTACAGAGCCTGAGTCAGGACAGGTGAAGCAGTTTGCAAATACCCACAAAATCGATCACTGTTAGATCTCTGAAGTGTTGAATTTAAAGCTGGGGCGTTCATAGTTGGACAAAAAATAAGGTAGGTTTTAGAGTTTCCTTGGTATCTTCAAGAATGAAACAATCCTCTCTCTCATAACTGCCCGAAAAACGTATCTTTTTCTCATGAACTTCCGGATCTCTCCAGTACAATGAAGTCTATATGCTTAGAGGACACGAGCGCAAAAGCCATCCCAAGAATCAGTGTACCTAATTATTCACACATCGCTATTCCATTTTCCTCATATTTCCATTGATAATTGTTCATCACTGTTTGATTTCTTCCCAACATCTCTGAGCCTTTCAGCTCACCAGGTCATCGTTTAGTTGCTTTAAAATAAAAATGCAGTAATTGTTATTAAATAGTCAAAAATGAAACTACTTAGGAAGTTGATGCTTACAAAATAATCATTTAAGCATTGGACAACTGAACCATCTACAGAATCACAGGTCGAATACTCTGAGCTTCAGCTCATTAAAGCCCAAAGGCAGAGTTCTTCCCGTCTGCTAACTCTTCTGACTAAATTGATTCACACGTGCTTTTAAGGCTGGGGACTTATTTAGGAAACCTTAAGGAGGGCTGAGTCAATTTGTTGTACCACCTTAACATAAAACCTCCATCCAAAGTCTGCAGAGTGGTTACTAAGAACAACATTCCTGAATGTTCTTCCAACAGGAACACAGCAGCCTAACACTTCTAAAAGGCAGTCCTTTCAGCGGGAACATGGTGGCGCAGACGCCACCTTGAGGTCCTAGAGGCGTTTTGGCCTGCTGGGCGGCCACAGACCGCACAGGGCGCCCGGGATGGGAAGCCCGCGCCCTCGCCCCCAAACCCGTTACCAAAGGGAGCGCCTGGAGGTCGCGCCTACACGTAAGGATACGCTCCAGGTAGTAGGCACCCTCGGCGGCCACCGCATCCGCGGTGTCCCCACCAGCCGTGAAGTCCATGCCCAACGCTTCTTCCAGCACCCTCAAGGCGGACGCGGGCATCTCTTGCTTAGCAGACATCGCAGGAGCTCCTGGGCCCCGCCCCCGCACAGCCCGGTGCGTCCCTAAGAGCAAAAGCGAAGACTCTTGCCCACAACCGCACGCAGCTCTCGCGAGAGTCTAACACTCCCGGCTCCCACCGGGTAAGCTCCGCGCTCCGAAGAGCTGCCCCAGCCCTATAGCGTTGGTGCCCTCTCACCTTCACGGGTTACCACGGCAACGTCGTTGCCTAGTTACCCTGGGACGCAGTTCCTGGGGAGGATGAGGGGAGGAGTCAGACATAGTTGGCTTGGATTGTATACATTTTCTTACCAAACCAGGGTTTTTTTTCCTTTGATTTTTCCGCGTTTCGACCCTGGCGTTTCTTTTTTTTTTTTTTTAAAGATTTTATTTATTTGACAGAGAGAAACACAGCCAAAGAGGGAACACAAGCAGAGGGAGGGAGAGAGGGAGAAGCAGGCTTCCCGCCAAGCAGGGAGCCCGAGGTGGGGCTCAATCTCAGGTCTCCGGGATCATGACCTGAGCCTAAGGCAGTCGCTTAACCAACTGAGCCACCCAGGCGCCCC
This sequence comes from Spilogale gracilis, assembly GCA_004023965.1. Classification (NCBI taxonomy): domain Eukaryota; kingdom Metazoa; phylum Chordata; class Mammalia; order Carnivora; family Mephitidae; genus Spilogale; species Spilogale gracilis. Next base: position 16,454 of record PITA01024509.1, on the reverse strand, counting down.
TGACCCTGGCGTTTCTTACTCACTTCATTTTCTTCCCCAAGTTGTCTTTCTCCTGGTTCTTACATACCCATCTTATCAGCCCGTTAATTTTAAATGTGGAGACCACCAATTGTCCCCAGGGAAGACTCATGGAAAAGAGGAAGAACCTTAGTGCCAGGAAAAAAAGAGAGAACTCATTACTGAGAGACTGACTCAGGGGATCTAACTCCAGTCGCTTAGCAATAAAGACCTAGGAGAGTCACCTTAGTCAGTTTCCTTCTTGGGCTCCTTTAAATTATTTATCCATACCTCTGTTTTGACTTCAATTTCATACACTGGGACTTGGAAGAGTATTTGTACTGTTGACTCTTGCCAAGAGAAAGACACTTTCCTAAGGGCTATGAGGTACAAATGGCCCAAACACAATGTGTTATAAATGATATTTGCCCATCATGTGTTCTTCTTTTGCAGTGACACACTCTTCTTCTGGATTGTATTGTTTATATATCAGAAGCATCTGTTGGGCCTTTTTCTTTGCAGGTTCTTTTCCATTCTGTTTCTTCATGAAAACTGGATGCCATATGTGGAATATAAGAAATAGCAAAGACGATCAAAGGGGAAGGGAGGGAAAACTGAATGGGAAGTCATCAAAGAGGGATACAAACCATGAGAGACTCTTAACTATAGGAAACAAACAGGAATCCTGGAGGGCAGGTTATTGGGTAATGGACATTACAGAGGGCACGTGATTTTATAGGCAACTGATGAATTATTGAACTCTACATTTGAAACTAATGACGACCTATATGTTTGCTAATTGAATTTAAATTTTAAAAAAACCTGGGTGCCAAAGAGCAACTCATTGTAAAAGCTCCCATTTAGTACCAAAAAATAATAGCAGTAACTTCCTAATAGGTGATTGAGAGCCTGGGTCTTGGAACCATAGAGGCTGCCTTCCGAGCCTGGCTCCAACACTTACTAGTTAGGAAACCTTGGGCAAACCACTTAACACCTTTAGCCTCAATTTCCTCATTTATAAAATGAGGATAATAATAATAATAATATCTATCACAAAGCATTGTTGCAAGGAGTAAAATATAAAGAATTAAGAACTTACCAGGCACAAAGTAGACACTAAGAAGTAGATTTTTTTTTCTATTGAAGTTAATTGCTTAGTTTTGTTAATATTTTTTAGAATAATGAAGGGTCACAATTAGTCGTAGTACTCCCTCATTTCTCGTATCTATTATTTTAATAACTTACTCTTTGTCCTTGATGTCTCACATCAAACATATCCTCAATGTTCATCAAATGTAAGAAACAATTATAAGGGGATGACAATACAGGAGAGGAACTCTGAAATTGGGGAATTGGTTGCTTTTACAGAAGGTCTGCTCTTTGTTCCAAAGCGAGGCATTACTTCATCTGTGCAAGTTTGTCTTCCATAAACACTTGTCTGAGAAATGGCCTGGGTAGGGAGTGGTCAGGTCTTTGCATACTCAGCAAGGCATGAAGGAGCATGAGAGAACCAGGAAGAAAGGTCTATCTGAACAATTAATGTTTACTTTGATATTGTGTGTGTGTGTGTGTGTGTGTGTGTGTGTGTGTGTGTGTGTGTTACATTGGCTGTTGGCTATTGTTCTCTTTCTTAGCTCTTAGATGTAATATGTATGTCATGTTCTACAGAAGGTTTGAATCCTGGCTCTCCTATATGATCTTAATTAACTTAAGCTCTTTGAGCCCTAGTTTCCTCTTCTCTAAAACAGATACTTTAATACCTGTGGTTACTAAAATATAAATAGTAAATGAAATGTCTTCTTTGGGAAAATGTATATTTACCTCTTCTGCCCATTTTTTAATTGGATTTTTCATTTTTGGGGTGTTGAGTTGTATAAATTCTTTATATATTTTGAACTAACCATTTATCAGACATGTCATTTGCAAATATCTTCTCCCATCCCATAGGCTGCCTTTTAGTTTTGTTGATTGTTTCCTTCACTGTGCAGAAGCTTTTAATTTTGATGAAGTTCCAATTGTTTATTTTTGGTTTTGTTTCCCTTGCCTCAGAAGACCTATCTAGAAGTGACCATAGTCCATGTCAAAGAAGTTACTACCTTGTTCTCCTCTAGGATTTTTATGGTTTCAGGTCTCACAATTAATTCCTTCATCCATTTTGAATTTATGCTCATGTATGATGTGAGAAAGTGGTCTGGTTTCATTCTTTTGCATGTTTCAGTCCAATTATCCAACACCAATTGTTGAAAAGACTGTCTTTTCCCCCATTGAATACTGTTCCCTGCTTTGTTGAATATTAGTTAACCTGTGGGTTCCTTTCTTGGTTTTCTATTCTGTTCTATTTGTATATGTATCTGTTTTTGTGGCAGTACCATGCTGTTTTGAATACTACAGCTTTGTCATATTACATGAAGTCCAAAATTTTGATGCCTAGATTTGCTTTTCTTTTTCAAGGTTGCTATGGCTATTTGGAAACTTCTGTGGTTCATAACAAATCTTTGGACTTTTTGTTCTAGCTCCATGAAAAATAAAAAAAAAAATGACACAAGAAACAACAGGTTTTGAAGAGGATGTGGAGAAAGTGGAGCCGTCTTGCACTGTTGTTGGGAATGCAAACTGGTACAGTCCTGGAAAACAGTATAGAGCTTCCTCAAAACACTTAAAAATAGAACTACCCTAAGATCTAGCAATCACACTACTAGGTATTTACCAAAAAAATACAAAAATACTAATTCAAAGAGATACATGCACCCTGATATATCTACAAGGACCAAATTATGGAAAGAGCCTCAACCAATGAATGGATAAAAAGATGGTATGTAGGGTGCCTGAGTGGCTCAGTTGGTTAGGCGACTGCCTTCGGCTCGGGTCATGGTCCCAGAGACCCGGGATCGAGTCCCACATCGGGCTCCCTGCTCTGTGGGAAGCCTGCTTCTCCCTCTCTCACTCCCCCTGCTTGTGTTCCCTCTCTGGCTGTGTTTCTCTCTGTGAAATAAATAAAATCTTTAAAATCATTATGTATGCATGATGGAATATTATGTAGCCTTAAAGAGAGTGAAATCTTTCCATTTGCAATGACGTGGATGGAGTTAGAAAGTATTATGCTAAGCAAAATAAGTCAAAAAAGACTAATACCATATGATTTCACTCATATGTGGGATTTAAGAAACAAAACAAACATGAAAAGAGGAAAAAGAGACAGGGAGACAAACCGAGAAACAGACTCTCAGCTATAGAGAACAAACCGATGGTTGCAAGATGGTAGCAGGTGGAGGGACGGCTTAAACAGGTGATGCTCATCACAAGTGTTGTGTGGAAGTGTTGGATCACTTTATTGTACACCTGAAACTAATACTGAACTGTATTTTAACTAACTGGAATGTAATGAAAAAATTTTAAAAATACAAAATAATAAATGAAATGGAATATATAAGAAGCCCTTATCATCATATCTAGTATATCAAATATTTTCAATAAATCATTGTTAATAAAATTGACTTAAAATGTTTAGTGTTATGCTGATCCCAAACTGGATATTTGTAAGAAACTTACAGATATAGGAATATTTTTAAGACAAAACTTAAATGTTTTTAGAAACATGATGCACTCAGAGCACTGGGTGGCTAAGTTGGTAAAGAGTCTGCCTTCTGCTCAGGTAATGATCTCAGGGTCTTGGGATCCAGTCCCACATCCCACATTGGGCTCTCTGCTCAGCTAGGAGCCTGCTTCTCCTTCTGCCTGCTCCTCCTCCTTGTGCATGCATGTGCTCTCTCACTCTACTCTCTGTCATATAAATAAAATCTTAAAAAACAACTTTATAGAAACATGAAGCACTCAAAAAAAGAGACAGTTTTAAGAGAGTCATAAGAAATTAAATAAATAATGGCCATTATCCACCACTTCAGGCAAAGGAGAACTGGGAAATATTCTTGTCAAAGAGCTTTTTATCTTTTATTTAAAAAAAATATTGTAACTCAAAAGATATCATCACTGCACTCCTCAAAAAAATTTTTTTAAATCTGGACATTTCATCCTCTAAAAATTCTAAATAACCAAAATTTAACTCCAGAGTTCCTAATCTGATTATAGCAATCTCATGGATTTTAAGTTGACAAGTCACCCAAGATATTTTTGGTTCAACTATAATTTGAACACATTTCACAGGAACCTACACTACAGTATATTTAAAAGTTCAAATTAGAAGCATCTTTAATATTTTATTTTTTAGCCTTTAGATCTCTACAATAAATCTGTAATTTGTTAAAGCATTGAAATAAAAGCAAAAAGAATCTTAACAAATATAAACAGAACCAATAATTGCCTTCAGATAAAAAACAGGATACAAACTTTTATGGCAACTGCTAATATCTGAAAACTAGTACGTCTCTGCAAGGGATGACTTCTAAAATATTTTTACATTGGAATTGTTCTGTTAGTGGCTGGTTTAATTTCAAAAGGGTGTGAATGCTTCACTAAGAAAAAGCAAAAACTTCAGATCATAGTAATGGTTTCAGTTTTAATGCTGTCCTATAGTCCTGCTATTATGTAGTCTTTCATTCTATAGTCCTTCCTTTTTAAAAATATTTTACAACTTCCTTGAAATGGTGAAAAAGAAAGTAACTCACATTTTGATGAATGAATGGCAGGCTCTCTAGTTTTCTCTTGAATATGTTTCTGAAAGAGGTAAGTAAAGAAAACCAATGGAGACAGTCAATATAAATCAGCAAGTACAAAGGACAACAGATTTTATTTGATCCAGGCCTAAATGCTCCATTTTTGTAAAAGTGAAATTATTTTAAAAGCAAAACCAGGAAGTAATTTGACAATGAATTTACTCTTGCCATTTGTAGTTTCAAAGCAGAAAATATTCATATGCAAAAATAAAGTACTATTCAACTTTCACAAGTATGAGTGTTAATTTGCTTCCAATAGAGCCCACACCATTTTTTATTTTCTTTCAAAACTTTACAGTAAGTGGTAGGCAGTTTTAGAATTTCAGAATTCATAGGAAGTAATGGTCATTGACTATGGTAAAAATTATCATTTTTCAAGAATACATCCATATTTTCCCCTTTTTATACTATTAGGCTTTTGAAAATCCATGTCTCCTGTACTCTTGGTTCAAGTAGCTCAAACGGGATAAGTCCTCTGAGGATCACAAGACCCTGGCTTAACCCAGTAAGAATATTTCATTCCATTCGACTATAGTGATCAGTTCCTGAGTTGGCATGTGATCCAAAAGGAGCCTATGATACATGATGGGAATTTGTTGGGAATTCTGGTGAAGAGACTCTTACTCTGTTCCTTGGGTCTTATGTTCCACAGGTGCCACAGCTACCTTGTAAGTATAAAGAAAATTTCTGCCCAAGAATTGAGTCAATGTGAAAAAAAAGGGAAAATCCAAGTCCAGATAAAATCACCTGAACCTCTAGTACACACATATATATTTTCCTTGTTCTGTCAGCTTACAACCTAGAGACAAAATCCCTATAAAAATGAGCACATCTAGGACAAAGTCTTGGCTTCTAATACCATTTTCTAATAAAAGGTATGGTCATTGGAGAATTGCCAAATCTAGGGCTAAGGTGAGAATGTACGAGTTGAGTGTCGAGAATCTTATAATGCCAGAAAGTAAAAATACCCCCATCACTAAACACTTACAATAATAGGGTATATTAAAGAGATACAGGAGCCAGTTGAAAGAGTTCCACAAAATATGCAAAACTAGAAAAATTTGAGTAACAAAATTAATAAAGTAGTATTGGAGTATAACCCAAAGTATACAACAAATATATGAGTCCATTTGATATAAATGAATGATTACATACATAAATAAACAAAGGAGAATGGACACATCTCCTGTCAAGAAGAGTTCCAAATAATATATGTAGATGTGCTACATTATGGAAGTGGACCCTAACCCCCCCCTTAAGTGTATACTGCACATAGTGACTTTCTTCCAAAGAGTATAATATGGAAAGGGGAGAGTGAAAAGAGTAATTTTACAATGGAGAAACTTGGCAAACTACCTCAAAAATCCATGACCCCCAGACTAATTATGAGAAAAACATGAGACAAATCTCAGTTAAGAAACATTCTGTAAAATATCAGTACTCCCTAAAATAGTTAATATTATCAAAAGCAAGGAAAATGTGAAAAACCATCACAGATAAGATGGTTAACTGTAATGTAAGATCTTAGAACAAAAAAATGGACCTTAGGTAAGTATTACTAAAGAAATATGAATTAAGTATGGATGTCAGCTAATAATAACATATCAATATTGGTTCATTATCCATGATAACTGCACCATATTCATGCAGGATGGTAATAACAGGGAAAACTAGGTGTGGGTGTATGGGGACTTTCACAACTTCTTGGTAAATCTAAAACAATTCTAAAATTAAAAATTCATCTAAAAAATTACTCAAATCTTGATTGTAATAATGCCCAAAACAAAATTTACTCCTTGACCTTTCTATTACTTGAAAAAATAAATTACTTTTGTTTAAGCAAATTTCTGTTGGGCTTGTCACTTGCCATTCAAAAAGACTCAGGTGATACATCTTTAAAGATATAGTTTACAGCTATGGGGTTTTTTTCCTAAAAAATGTCTAATATAATATAGCCATGTGCATTTAACACAAAGATGAAAGAAACGTGTTTTTTCTCACACATAGTTGAAAACTGATGAGTTATTTTAAGAATTCCAAGGCACCCTCTTCTACCTTGTCTACTGGTCATATCTATGGACTCCTTATCTATGGACTGAAAAAAGAAACATAGAAAGAAGTAGCCAATGTCTTGATTGAGTTACTTGTTCTTTGGGTGTTGAGTTTGATAGGTTTTTCATAGATTTTGGGTACTAGCCCTTTATCTTATACTTCATTTGAAAATACCTTGTCCCATTCTGTCAGTTGTCTTTTGGTTTTGTTGACTGTTTCCTTGGCTGTGCAAAAGTTTTTGATCTTGATGAAGTCCCAATAGTTCATTTTTGCCCTTGCTTCCCTTGCATTTGACAATTTTCTATGATGATGTTGCTACAGCTGAGGTTGAAAAGGTTGCTGTCTGTGTTCTCCCCAAGGATTTTGATGGATGACCCAATCAAGAAATGGGCAGAAGAAATGAGCAGACATTTCTGCAAAGAAGACATCCAAATGGCCCACAGACAGATGAAAAAGTGCTCAACATCACTTGGCATCAGGGAAATACAAATCAAAACCACAGTGACATACCACCTCACACCAGTCAGAATAGCTAAAATTCGCAAGTCAGGAAAAGACAGATGTTAGCAAGGATGTGGAGAAAGGGGAACCCTCCTACACTGTTGGTGGGAATGCAAGCTGGTGCAGCTACTCTGGAAAGCAGTATGGAGATTCCTCAAAAAGTTAAAATAGAGCTGCTCTACAACCCAGCAATCTCACTACTGGGCATTCACCCTAAAGAATCAAATGTAGTGATCTGAAGGGGCAGGTTCTCCCAAATGTTTATAGCAGCAATGTCCACAATAGCAGCAATGTCCAAACTATGGAAGGAACCTAGATGTCCATCAACATAAAAATGGATAAAGAAGATGTGGCAAATTGGGGCGCCTGGGTGGCTCAGTTGATTAAGCGACTTCCTTCGGCTCAGGGCATGATCCCGGAGACCCGGGATCGAGTCCCACATCGGGCTCCCTGCTCGGTGGGAAGCCTGCTTCTCCCTCTCTCACTCCCCCTGCTTGTGTTCCCTCTCTGGCTGTGTTTCTCTCTGTCAAATAAATAAAATCTTTAAAAAAAAAAAAAAAAGATGTGGCAAATAAATAAATAAATAAGATGGAATACTATGCAACCATCAAAAATGAAATCTTGCCATTTGCAACTATGTGGATGGAACTAGAGGGTATTATGCTAAACAAAATAAGCCAATCAGAGAAAGATAGTTATCATATGATCTCTCTGGTACGAGGAATTTGAGGGGCAGGGTGGTGTGTTGTGGGGAGAAGGAGGGGAAAATTGAAAAAAAAAAGTAGCCAAGTTGAAAGCAACAACAATGGCAGTGACTGGAAAGAGAGAGAGATTATGTAGAGAACAGTGCAAGTTAGAAGTTGCAGTTGGAGCAGAGGTAGGTAGAAAAGGAAGTCCAACATGGGAGATCATCATAACACTTCCAGGAGTGAACATCAAATGCACATCTAATGTCCACATCAAGCAATGGAGGCTTATTGTGGAAATTCCTCTGTCCAAAATTCAGTGGGGTATATAGCAATTTCCAAGACAGTCTTGTTAGATGGAGCTCTCTTTTAGACATTACAAATTTAAATGCCACATTTCCATAACTAAAAGCAACAAAGCAGATTTATCTAAAGCATTTTGTAATCCTTGATTGGTTATAATATTTCTTAGCATTCCACAGTTATCCATGCCAGTAGAAATAATGAAGGAAAAAAAAAGAAATGGAAAGGAAAGGAATTTTCCTGTAGTTAATTATGGTTATATTTTCTTTTATATTTTCTGGGTGTGCAGTCTTGGTTAAGAATATTTCGCCAATGAATTGCATGGAGCACTGGTTGTGGGGCATAAACAATGAATCTTGGAACATTGAAAAAATAAAATAAGTTTTTATAAAAAAAGAATATTTTGCCAAATTGTAGATATTATAAACACTCCTAAATACTAAAAACTATTAATGTTCTTATTTTTTATTTTCCATATTGGTCCTTAATTCATCTATGGTTTATTTCGTGTAGGAGATAAACTAGATTCTTACCCAGTGGCTCATCAATAACACCAGAACTTTTAAAAATTAATTTCTCCTTTCCCATTGAATATATCATCATTTCATACTGAGATTTATTCATGAAATATTTATTTTATTCTTGTAACTTATTTTTTTCTATATCAATTCCATACTGATTCATGTTTAGTGTTTTTTTGTTTTATTTGGGGTTTTTTTTGAGATACAATGTTTAGATATCTAGAACATCAACACCCTTTCCTATATTTCTTTTTTCTTAGCTAATTTGGGACAATAGACATTCATATTATTTATACATGCCTCCTTCCACCCAAAAAAAAGAAACTCACCTTGGAATTCTAACATATTAATTTTAAACATATTGGCTTCCTAATAATGTCTTCCCATCCAAGGACATAGTACACTTTTCCATTTGCTCAATTTTGTTTTAGATTTTATATTTTTGTATCATGAGCTATTCCAAAGGCATATAAAGTATGATAAATTGTTTACTATGTACATTTTACAGAAATTAAATGATTCTTTCACTTAAGAAAATATTTTATATAAAACAACTCCCAGTTATGAGGAGTTCCTTGATTTAAACCACTTCATTTTGTCTTGCAAAGCATTATCTATGATTTCATTTTTTTATTTACCTACTAGTTATTGAATTTAATCAATATTCTCTACAAACTATTTTCAGATAAAATTCTATTTAATCGTTTGTTCTGTTCTAACTCATTTTCGATCAATATGCTTGTAGTGACTGCTTTGTCTTGATATATTGCACCACAATATATCAAAAAAAATAAGGAAAGATGGTATATTCAAATAAAGGATTTAATAGGTTAACATCCAAATTGATTCAGGTTTGATTATTGCATACTACCCTTTCTTCCTACAGGCTCCTATTTACCTTCAATTCTTTCCCTCCTCCTTTCTTTGCCTTCCTAATATTCAAATTTCAGATTCCTTAAAACTCTATATGTGACCTTTTTGGTCTTCAGAAGAAAATAGAGTCAAAAATACAATATTCGGGACTGGGTGGCTTAGTAATTAAGCATTTTCCTTCAGCTCAGGTCATGATCCAGAGGTCCTGGGATTGAGCCCCACATCTGGCTCCCAGCTCAGCAGAGAGCCTGTTCTTCCTCTCCCACTCCCCTTGCTTGTGTTCCCTCTCTCACTTATTTCTCTCTGTCAAACAAATAAATAAAATCTAAAAAATGTGTATCTAATATTCAATGCAACACATATTTATTGATTTCTTCCTTGTGCAAATAACACATGGTTCCTTATTCCAAGAAGTTTATAATCTAATAGAGAATTCTACTTTGAAAAAATATTTAAGAAAAATATGACTGTTCCAGAAATATATAGCAGCACAAATTAGAAAATATTACTGAAATAATGAGAAGGGGAGGAAACACAACTTGGGTTAAGAATAAAACAAAGAGTGGGGCGCCTGCGTGGCTCAGTTGGTTAAGCGACTGCCTTCGGCTCAGGTCATGATCCCAGAGACCCGGGATCCAGCCCTGCATCGAGCCCCGCATCGGGCTCCCTGCTCAGTGGGAAGACTGCTTCTCCCTCTCTCACTCCCCCTGCTTGTGTTCCCTCTCTGGCTGTGTTTCTCTCCGTCAAATAAATAAAATCTTAAAAAAAAAAAAAAGAATAAAACAAAGACTAACAAAAAGAAAAAATCCAAATAATGAAAAGAAATTAATTCAATGATACACAATAGTGTGTGACCACGCAGAATATATTTTGAAAATAAGTTTTAAAAATTTATGGTGTCGGGGCACCTGGGTGACTCAATCGGTTAAGCATCTTTCTTTGGGGACAAAAAGAAAAAAAAAAGCATCTTCCTTTGGCTCAGCTCAGGGTCCTGGGATTGAGCCCTGCATCCAACTCCCTGCTGGGTAAGAAGACCACTTCTCCCTGTCCCTCTGCCTGCCACTCCCCCTGCTTGTGCTTTTACTTTCTGTGTCAAATAAATAAAATCTTAAAAAAAAAAATTATGGTGTCATTGTTCATTTTCTATTTAAAACTATAAACTAATCATATAATTTCAAGGTGTAAAACCATCACCTTTCTTACAAGTGAATCTCTAAGCTTAGTGACCAAACCAGCAGCAGCAGCACTTGGAAATATCTTAGAAATGCAAATTCTAGTGCCCAACACAGAGTTACTGAATCAGAATCTCTGAGGTGAGGTAGTAATCTTTGTTGTAACAAGCTTCCCAGATTATTTTAATGGACACTGAAGTTTAAGAACCATTCCCCTTCCACATTTTTCAACTAGTTTCCAATAGTTGTCTTCATACATCTGGATGTAAAGGATGCAAAATTGGCGCTTGTAAACAGGTGTTTGGTATGGTGCTTTCCAGTTTTCTCCAGCCAGTCATTAAGTAGTTGATGAATTCACCAGCATGTTCAAGATATCTCCTGATCGGGGCGCCTGGGTGGCTCAGTTGGTTAAGCGACTGCCTTCAGCTCAGGTCATGATTCCGGAGACCGGGGATCGAGTCCCACATCGGGCTCCCTGCTCGGCGGGAAGCCTGCTTCTCCCTCTCTCACTCCCCCTGCTTGTGTTCCCTCTCTCGCTGTGTTTCTCTCTGTCAAATAAATAAATAAAATCTTAAAAAAAAAAAAAAAAGATATCTCCTGATCAACTTTTGATCTCTGGATGATCTACCCCAAATGCTACTTTCAATTCACAAAAATTTTTCCTAGTAGATAATTATGCCCATTGTTACTTTAATTACTATCCAAAAAGGATCCAATGACATTGCCCACAAAGTGAGACAATGATATTAATCTCACCTCCAGAATGGTTATTGTGTACAGTGCCTGGGAATGCCTTTTGAACTGGCATTTGATGCCTGTTGGTGTCAAAATGCACAAGAGAGTGAGGAAAAACCCAAGACCAAGAGGAGAATATTAGTGACTGCAGCATAGTCATGAATAGTGTGAGCTCTGAAACAACCATTTACCAGCAGGTGATACTGGAAAAGTTCCTTAACCCTCGTGAGTCTCAATGACTCATCCATAAAACGAGATTATAAAACAATTTATATGGAGCTATAGCAAAGTTTCTGGAACATTATAAGAGCTCAGTAAACCTTATATATTACTAACTATTTTTATAGACTAATCTAAGACAGGTGTGCCTCCTGGGGCTTAACAGATCTGCCAAATTTCAACTCCCAGGTGCAATGGAAAAGCAGAGCAAATTTCCTCTGAAGCACTCGCAAATGTCTCCAGCTAGATTTCTGTAGCCCTCCAGTTTCTCTTTCAACTTCTTGGGGAATTGAACAAGCAAGAATGGAAAGCCTGAGGACATTGATTCTCAAAGCGTGTGCCAGCCAGAGTAAATTTCATTGGCATGATTACCTTATTTCTATTTATAGCTATTCTAAAATAGAAAGTAATTCTCCCCAATAGAGCTAAAATCTCAGTAAGGAAATATGCTAACAGGTGACCAAAGGAAGTGAGAGTCCCACAACTTCTCAAATAAACATCTCCAAATTTAGTGAAATTGAATGACAGTAAATGAGCAAATATACTGAATTTAACCTGGATTTCATCACACTGGAAATATGTGAAAACATTTGATTATCTAATCACAAATTAGAAATGTGAATCATAATGTTCCTGTTAATCAACTCATAGTCTTGAGTTCCTGAGACCATAGGAAGAATCCATTTTTCTTTCTGATAGTCATACTCTAAAAACAGGATTACTTCTATATAATTTTATTTTGATATTTAAATAAATGTGTACATGCAAACAGTATTTGTTACAAAAAGGACAAAATATAGAAAGAAAAATGTATAGTATGACCACCATCCAAAAATGGGAATTAGTGATTAATTTTATAGACGTTAGTATGTTGTTTCATTTATTTTAAAGTATATTTACTCTCAAACTAATTCAACAGTATCCCTACAGAGCTACTGAACTGGAGCTTATTAGGTTATTATTCAGCCTGTCAGAAAATATTTAATAATTGTATAAAATTCAAAAAATAAATCAATTGCCCAAACCATTGTTAATTGAAACAGATAAGTCAAAAAATAAATCAGCATTATATCAAAATATATTAACACTGCTTTTGAGTGATGGATTTTTCCTTTTGTTGTCACCAGCATTATTGTGTAGGAAATTTCCATTTGCAAATTCAAAAATATAACTTCTTCCCTTTATCATTCATCTCATCTATCATCTGAAAGTACAAATTTTCTATTTACCTATTCTTTCATCCATTTTCATATTCATCTTCATGGGCCAAGTTAAGCAGAAAAGAGCACTCACTATGGAAAAGCTTCTAATAAGTTATATAAACACCCTAATTATTTCACATATAAAAGATATTGCAGTTAAGTTGTCAAAAATATTGAAAGCTGGCAGCACTTGACTTGAAGGTCACCTTCTAATGTGATATCCATCCAAAGAGACTAGACTATTTTCTGCTCGGGTCATGGAGTCATTACAACTAAAGTACAAAATATAATCAATCTATATCTTATTTATAAGAAATGAAAGTTTTTGACTTGGAAGAAAAAAAATCTCTCTCAATTGAATTTATTTCCACACCAAAACCAGATTAAATCAAAAGTGGAACATTTTCCTATTTAGAGTTAACCTTTGCTCAGGGAATCACAGATAAGTTCCTCCTGGTATATTTGGAATAAGTTTTGAAAGGAGAAGAAGAGGGTATAGAAATAACACTGGCAATGGAACTAAAAGACAGAGCTTAATTCTTACCAATTGAAAATATTTATCATTTATAAGATAGTCAAGGAATAGATTTGATAAATCAAACCTTGGATTAATGAAATTTGGTGTTAAACTAAGAAAAAGTAAACCAGAAAACATTAGAGAATATTTCAAAGAGCTAAGTATTATAAAACCCCAGTTATCTGAAACTCTTTGAATTCTTTATTAGTTTGGACCCTCAGATTTTAACAGGCATATAATGTTTTACTCTGAAAGTTAAAGAACAAAATTTGGAACATAACAGTTTCTAAAAAGTATTGTGCATTTCTCTGAATCCTTAAATAAAGAATTTTGCTGAAACTCTAAGTCAGCTTCTAGATGATGATACATCATTATTGTGAACATCTGCTATGTCACTATCTGTAAATCAAAGGTGTATAAGACTGGCTTATTTTAAATGTCTCTAGACTTTGTACCTTGTAGTCCTACAACAGCTTTTAGTGGTAATGTGGTTTCCTCCTTTGAGGATAAACTGCTCTCTTCTACATGCTATCAACATATCTATATAAAGGATCATTCTAAAGTTTACTTTGTCTTCTCTAATCTGTAGAGGACCTGCCTAAATTGTATGTAAAATAATAATAATCATGTTCTTTTTTTTTTTTAAGATTTTATTTATTTGACAGAGAGAAACACAGCCAGAGAGGGAACACAAGCAGGGGGAGTGAGAGAGGGAGAAGCAGGCTTCCCGCCGAGCAGGGAGCCTGATGTGGGACTCGATCCCGGGTCTCCGGGATGATGACCTGAGCCGAAGGCAGTCGCTTAACCAACTGAGCCACCCAGGCGCCCCAATAATCATGTTCTGAATAACCAAATAATAAAGAATTCAAAGAGTTTCAGATAACTGGGGTTTTATAATAACCATGAAACAAGGTGGCATTAATGTAGGTGCTATTTCTTTAAGATGAGGCCATCTTTATTTGCCCCTTAGTGGGAGATAAAATTTCTATTTGGGGTAGGTAATATTGCAAAACTGGAAAATTCTAAATCGATATTGTCATTTTAGGAAAATACAATTAATATCATAAAAATAATATACTTAGATTCAGACTTTTAATGTAGACTAACTGATATAAAAACAAAAAAACCTTTAAAGGATAAATTATACCAGTGTTTTAAAGACTCATAGACAAAAATAAAAAAATTTAAAAATCGTGTTTCAATCATGTCATAATTTATGTACTTATTATGAGAGATCAAGAACAAACAAATAAATTGTTCCAGTAATTTTTTATGTATGTTTGATCTCAGATTTTTAAAATTATACTTTTAGGCATGGAAACTTCAAAGATGATCTTCTTCCTTCCTTTCTTTTATAGATGTCAGCCTGATGCATTGATCAAAGTGTGAGCTGATGGTGGAGCAAAGGGAACTAGAAGCCAATAAACTTACATCAAGGTTTTTGTTCTTATTAATGTATGTATTAATTAATGCTCAACAGAATAATCCTAATCATGTCGACTGTTAACTCTCGACATGAAGACAACCCAATAAATAAATAAATACATACATACATACATACATACATACATAAATACAAACACAAAGCTGTTGACGAGCAAAGAAAGTGCATAAATTTACTTCTGCAAGAGATATTACCATCACCCTCAGTAATTGCCATCAGGAAACTTTGTAAAAACATTTTGACAAGTCCTGGTAAATTACTGAGGGTGTCTTATAATCATAAGAACCACAAAGGCCAGCCCAGGCACAGTATTCACTATCCACAGGGTGACAGTGGCTTCTAACAATATCATATCTCATAAAATCCCCATTCAAAAGTCCAACCCCAAAATCTATCCAAACTGAAGTCCAAAAATCAACTCAAAATATCACCTGCCATGAGGCTATATAAAGGACTGAAGAATTGGGACCCAATTCAACCCACCAAATCCTCTAAAAGAAAATATCCTTAAATTTAGCCTTCAACCAGCCACGGTTGGAGATGGTTCGACATATGAGAAAGCCTCTGTGCAGGCTTAGAGAAGCACTCAAGGGTGATTAACATGGATGATTTCTCCCCCACATCATTCTTTGTATAATTTCCACAAATCAGTTTCTAGCCTGTTAGAATTAGAATCTGACAAAATTTTTGGCATTGGGCCAATCAAAGAATGTAAAAAATACTGAAATACTGATTTCACGTGAGATTATTTCAATGCTGTCAGTTAAATGTACCAAATAAGTCTATCCGCTTATAATGAATATGTAAGGGTCTTACAGGGATTATATAAATGTATGACACAAAACAGCTTCATGGCCCTTGGTTATTCCAGTAGCCCCCAAAGAGCTATCACTGTTCAAATTATATTCTTCCCTCCTTCTTTTTAAGCTCTCAGTAGCTATTTCTAATACTACAATGTCCTTTTGCTCCCTTGAGCATACACTATGTTTTTAGTATAACTAAAATAAAACTAATGATTACAAGGTGAATTACGAACTACAAAATAATTACTTAAAATTCACCCGAGAGTGATTAATAATTCAAGTCAAAATTATCTAGGTAGTTATAGTTTGTTATTTTTAATGAAGATAGTCTTGAAGTGGTTTTGGTTATAAGTCCAAATGTTAGACCCGAAAGGATGAAGGTGTGATATTATTCTGCCCACATTCTATGCCAAGATGCAGTAGTAGTGTAAATCATGACCTGGTGATTAGAGTGTCCTTTTGATTTTTTAATAACAGCAGCAATTTATTCACCCTAAATAATAAATAAATAAGAAGAAAGAGGACAAGCAATATTGCTGAGATGAATTCTCATATTAAGAAAATATTCTCAAGTTAAATTTTAATTCTAAAGTGTTCAACAGAAGCCATCAACTCTATAAAACAATAAAACCAATATTCCTACCTTTTACCAGCATCTACTGTAGTTACAAAAATTACCTGTATGAAATGTGAAAACATAGAAGTATGGTGAATCACAGTAGCGAGTCATCCCCCCCCCTTTTTTTTTTTTTTTTTTTA
>PITA01024508.1:0-26125 GCA_004023965.1 Spilogale gracilis | reverse complement strand
GCCCCAAGACCCGAGGTCTCTCCAGTCCCATGCAAGTCTGTAAAATCGCCTTCCCTGGGGGTCCGCGCCAGGCCCATGGGGTGGAGAGAAGCGGGAGTGAAAGGCAGCGGCGGAAAAATAGAATCCACGCCCACCGCTCTCGCTGAGATCCCCCGTGCCGCGAAGCTCTGCTTCTCTGGCTTAAGCAGTGGGGGGATAGACTCCACACCCCAGCCCCTCTAAGTTCCCTGGAGCTGCGGGGCACTTCCTCTCCCTGCAGATTCCTGTCTCCCTGCTACTGCGGAGGAAAAACTGATTTTGCACCTCACAGGGCACTCTGTCCCTGCGGGTCCCCGTCTCCCTGCTCCAGTGGTGGCAGCGGCGGTGAAAGAAAAGTCTCCTTGCCTTTCCGCGGGCTCTGCTGTGCTCCCATTTCTGTCTCGCCCTGATTCAGACCGTAATCTGCTGTTATTCCCCACTCACAGAGCTCTTTCGTGTTGCGGTATTTGCTTTCAATGGTTCAGCTCTGTGGGCTTCCTCCCCCACTCCCCTGTCTCTGGGGGCAAGCCTCCGGTCCCTCTCACTTGTTTCTACCTTTTTGCGGATGGTCTTTGTCTCCAGAAGTGCAAAATGTCACATTTCAGGCTGATTCTTGGGTGCTCCCAGTGGTCTTGTAGTGGTTTTTTTTGCTGGAATTGAGTGCACTTCAGGGAACTCCCCGAAATGCAGTCACCTGGCCTTCCGCCATCTTCTTCTCCTCTCTCTCTCTCTTTTTTAAAAAAGATTTTATTTATATATTTGACAGAAACATAGCTAGAGAGGGAACACAAGCAGGGGGAGTGAGAGAGGGAGAAGCAGGTTTCCTACTGAGGAGGAAGCCTGATGCAGGGCTTGATCCCAGGACTCCAGGATCATGACCTGAGCCAAAAGCAGACGCTTAACGACTGAGCCATCCAGGCACCCAAGGGAGGTAGCAGTCTTGAAGGATTGAACCCTTAACCTGTGGAATCTAATACTATCTGGAGGTTAACAATGTCAGACTTGAGTTGTAAGATGCCTAGCAAGGACTTCTTGTATGTGTAAGAACTAAACCTCCAATACACATTGAAATTGGATCCAGGAAACTAGAATGTTTTTATTCAGTACTATCTGGTCACTTATTAATAGAGTCTGAACTGGAGAGCTAAAAAAGTCAACTTATTTTTATAAAATAGTAATTTTTAAACAAATATTTAAAATACAACATATTATAATAGTATTTAATAGTTTAAAACTGATTAGTCATATATACAAATTTATGTTTATAAATTACTTTTAAAATGTTTTAACAAAAGAACCTCATATCTTTGTACAATACTTTTGTGAATAGTGCCCTCCTAATACCACCCTAGAAATCCTTAGCGCTACTTGCTTTACTTTTCTCCATATGACTCAGGGAAGGGAGCATGTGCCATGGGCGGACACACATGTGATTGTAATCCATTTTGCAGTTTGGCAAAAAGAAAATGTCAGGAGCCTCTGCTTTGAGGGTAGCTACTAGCTACCAGCTTTGTTGGGGATAAAAGTGGAGTACATGTGCTTTTGAACTCTGAAGTTTGCCAGACAGAAAAATAGTGTTTCTGAAAGCCACTGTTTTTCATGAGCACTTCAAAAAAGTATTTGTAGTTGAGTTTAGGTGGGATTCTGTATTCCCTACATTTTTGAAGCACTATAGCCATTTCTCATCCCCATATGCATATAAATTAAAACTAGAAGTCACTTCAGAGCAGCTGAGTTTCAAATTAAGATTTTGTGTTTTCTATTTATGCATAGAGTTAAGAGACAGTATTTAATGTCTCTGCACCGCGTAAAGCAAGTTGTGATTTGACAGGTTGAATTAATAGATTTTCCTGGGTGTATTCTTTGAAATCTTTAAAAAATATATCATTGTACTATAGCTTTTCTTAAGAGTTCTTAGTTTAGATGTAAATATCATTGTACTATAGCTTTTCTTAAGAGTTCTTGGCTTAGATGTAAATGAAAAATTACAATAACTTGGTATAAGTCTGTCTATATATTTTGAGATCCAGAACTAATTAAGAATAAAGGCAAAAGGAGTGTCTGGACTGAGCTTAGGAACTGACTTCTCATATGATCCTAGATTGGTGACCTCTGAATATTTAATCATACATCCTTGTTAGTAAAAATACTTCTGTGTATACCTATAAATGTATGTTTATAAACTACATAGGTTTACTACTGTACATTATAAAATATACACAGAATAAAAACCCCAAAATGTAAGGGATGGTGACAATATTTTAAAATCTTTGCCAAAGTCATTAGATGACTTTGTTAAGCTAATATTTCAAGACAGGCTGCCTGGGTGGCTCAGTCGTTGAGCATCTACCTTTGGCTCAGGTCATGATCCAGAAGTTCCAGGATCGAGCCCCACAATGGGCGCCCTGCTCGGCAGGAAGCCTGTTTTTTCCTCTCTCACTGACCCTGCTTGTGTTCCCTCTCTAGCTGTGTTTCTGTCTGTCAAATAAATAAATAAAATCTTTTTAAAAAGTTCCTATTTTAAGACATAAGTTTTATCAATAATGTTCAATATGAATCTACTTGAAGTACTTTTTACAATTACAATTTTTTGTGAGATCTGAGTAGATCATTGTTTTTCCTTTATAATATTTGTAACAGTGTACTAGGCAAAAAAAAAGTGTACTAAGAGTAGGATGTCTCAATACATATTTGTCAAATATGTGAAAATAGTCACATCTATCAGGAGGATATCTATAGCCTCCATTCATTTTCCAGACCTAAATGAGTTCAGAGGCCCAGAGCCCTTCAATTTAAGGGGAGTTTGGGTTCTTTTGAGCAAAGACCCTGCAGCACTGCTATCGGTTTCCCTGGGGCCATTTTCTAGAGTAAATGTGCACTGGTGATTAGAAACACGAGACTTTGGGGCGATTATTAGATACTGGTTCTCAATTGATGTTAATTGCTGGAGACCCAAATGTTGCTGCTCCAACATTCAAAGTAGGGATTTATAGGGGTCAGGTGATTGAGTTATAGGCCAACTTTGAATCACAGTGGGCTCATGGACTTGAGTTTTCTCCCCAGGTCCAGAACCTGTCATTGGGAAAGACATAGTAGGCAACTGGTATGTCCCCAGTTTAGCTCCCTCATTTGTGGACTCAGGGTCACTAGGGTATGATGAATCAAGAGGAAGCTGTTGGAATTTCTCCTACCAGAACAGTAAACTGAATGAATATAATAGAATGTCGTTGGAGTGTTTACAGGGATTATGACCATCATCAAACACTTGATTGATACAGAAGTGCTGATTCCTATTACATCTCCATTTAACTCATGTATTTGGTCTGTGCAGGAGGCAGATGGATTTTAAATCATGACTACATTATATTAATGTTGATCAGTGGGTGACTTATTTGAAGAAGCTCTTCCAGATGTAGTATCTTTGCTGGAACAAAGCCACACAGCTCCTTGAACCTGATAAGGAAAATGCTTTTTCTCTCCTCTGCCTCCTTAGTTTTTAACCATTTGCTAGGACCACCAAAAACTGTATGTTTTTCCTTGACAGAGTCCACAGTACACTTTAACAGTCTTGCTTCATGCTAAGTGAGCTTACCGGCTCTCAGCAACCATACAGCCTACAGAAATTGTGATCATCTTGACATTGCATAAAACATCACCCTGACCCACAACACTGATAGCATTATGCAAATTAAATCTGATGAGCAGGAAGTAACAAGTACTACAAATGTCTTTCTCAAGCTTTATAACTAGAGAGTAGGAGATAGACCTTATGAAGAGTCAGGAGTCTGCCACCTCAATGACATTTATGAGAGTCTGGTGCTCTTTAGGATGTCAAAATAACCTCTTGATGACACATTGCTGCACCACAACCACATATCTCTCAAGGAGAGATGTGTGGTAGACTATTTTGAGCATTAGAGGTCACATTTTAATTTGTTACTCAGACCCAATTACTAAATAACCCATAGAACTGAGAGTTTGAGTGGGGACTAGAGCAAAATAAGGCTCTGTAGCAAGTCTAGGCTGCAGTGCAAGCTCTTTTTCTCTTTGGGCCAACAGATCCATTGAACTCAAAATGTCTGTAGCAGCATGAAGTCTCTGGCAAGTACAATAGAAGAATCATGGCACACAGCTTTAAGGTTTTGGGAAAAATTTTGGAAAAAATCATTATCCTTTGACAAAGAGCTATAAACTTGCTACTGGGTCCTAGCCATAGGACATCAAATGACCAGGCAGCCTGAACTTCCTGTGATTGACGTGCTGCTATCTGCCTATTACCATGAGGTTGGGCATATCCATCACATGGAATTGGTGCAGAAGATATCTGGCTTAGGTAGGTACAACATGTACAAGTAAGGTGCATGAGTGCATTTTCTCTTCCTCTTTTGACACCAACCTGTGCTGCGTTGCCATCTCTCCCCCAACTCATATTTATGACCTCAAGGAGTTTTCCTATTATCAGTTGAATAAGGAAGAAAAAAAACTTGAGTCTGGTTTATAGATGTTTTCATACTATATGCTGCCTCAAACCAAAAATGAATAGCTGCAATATCGAAGCCTCATTCACTGATGTCTAACAGAATTCTGAATGGGACTGAGACTTAAATTGAGGGGGTAGTTAGTATAGCTCAGAGATAACTACATTGACCCTGAGGACTTTGCATCTTTTCATTTTTATGAAGAGGGTGGAAATATCTTCATTTGCATGAAGGATCGGTAAGGTGACACAGGGAGTTGTTCCATTGTTCCATGAAAATTAAAATTTGTACAGAAGGGTGTGTGTGGATGCTGAACAGCCAAAGGGGTTTATTGTGCCAACTCCAAGCCCACCTTTCTATACTGGGTATGATGATGATGGGGTCGGGATTCTGCAAACCACAGTTCTCTTGGGGAAGCTGCTCTCTCTTAGATTCTGCCAATAAGGGGTGCCCCAGAGGGGACCTGGAAAGAGGGTAGAGAAAGGAAGAACACGCTTCCTCCTGGGAGCTTAGTGTAGACTCCTTGATGCTCTCATGAGTGTCACTGCTTCACTATAGCAGCAGCCGTTTCTCTCTTACCGTTGGCCCCTAAATCCAATTTGCAACACTTATCGACACAGCTGTGTTGCCTCCACCCCTGTCCCCCAACCAGAGAATCAGAAAATCAGCACTCGCTGGCTGGAGCCCATTCTTTTGAGATCTGCTTGGGTAGCAGCCCCATGGGACTCCTCCTGGGAACTGAGAGACTTCAGCACCAGTGATTTAGAACCTACCTCCTCCGAGGTTTCTGTTCTATGGGGCTCCTTCTCCAAGTTTTTAAGTTGTAATAATTCCAACCTCTTCCCTTTCTCCACTTGCCCTAAGGGGAGAAGCTGCTTCCTGCATGTTCTCTTTTTACCTATTTAGTTACCTGGTTAACTACTTGAGACCTACTAATACCTGTTTATATTAAATTCTCTCTGTTCGTATAACTGGTGTGCTTCTCTCTCCTGTCTAGACCCCAGTCTGATACATGGATTCCAATCAGGCAGCCTGATTCATGTGCCCAGTCAGGAAATAGTGGGAAGAGGTCAGTATTACTCGACTTATATAGACTGGGATTGGACAAAGGACAGTCCACAAAGAAGAACATGGGGTCCTATTACAAAGAGAGGTGGGAGGGATCCCCCCAAATCACATCTAAACATTAAGATAGCCTTTACTTATTTATTTACTTTTAAAGGTTTTATTTATTTATTTGACAGAGGAAACACAGCTAGAGAGGGAACACAAGCAGGGGGAGTGAGAGAGAAACAGGCTTCCCGCTGAGCAGGGAGCCCAATGGGGGGCTCAGTCCAGGGACTCCAGGATCATGACCTGAGCGGAAGGCAGACGCTTAACAGCTGAGCCACCCAGGCGCCCCAATATATTCTTTCTTTAGATTTTATAAAACACTATCTCACAACCTTTCTCTGCCCTCACAAAACGTTCTCAATAAAATCATTATAAAGGTAAAAAGACAAATGGAAGTGAGATGCCATTTCACACCTGTGAAGATGGTTATGAGCAAATAGAAAATAACAAGTGTCTTAAAGATGTGGGGAAATTGGAACCCACAGACATTGATGGTGGGAATATGAAATGGGTCAGCTGCTTTGAAAAACAGTCTGCCGATTCCTCAAATGGTTAAACATAGAACTACCATATTATCTAGTAATTCCACTCCCAGGTATTACCCAAGATAAATGAAGACCTGTATCCATGCAAAAACTTTCAGAGGAGAATTCACAGCACCATTATTCATATTACCAAAAAGTGGTGACAACCCAGTAGTCCATTAACCGATGAATGGATAAACAAAACATGGTGTATCCACACAATGGAATATTATTTTATAGTCAAAACAAATGAAATAGTGACACATATTACAACAAGGATGAACCTTGAAAAAATGTAAAATGAAGAAACCAATCACAAAGAATCACATATGATTCCATTTATATGAAATTTTCAAAATGGACAAATTTGCAGAGACAGACACAGGTTAGTGGATACCCGGACTGGAAGAGATGGGGACAATAAGGGGGGAAGGGGTGTCAGGTTTCTTTTCAGGGTAATGAAGAAATTCTAAAGTTGATTGTGCTTATGGATGTACAACAATGTGAATATATTAAACCATTGAATTTGTACAGTGTAAGTGGGTGAAGTGTGCTATGTGAATTATATCTCAACAAAGCCATTTTTAAAAGTGTATACCATAGGTGTATATTCCAAGCTTATTCATGAACTTGTCATGTACCTAAGTGAATAGAACAAAATATACTTTCATACCTTCAATGCTTTTAGTGGCAACTAAAGAAAAAAGAAAATACATGAATGTTTCTATTTTCTTTTTTTTTAATTGTTACTAAAATTTTTTTCCCCAGTGTTCCAAGATTCATTCCCCATTCCCCACACCCAGTGCTCCACGCTTTAGGCGTCCCCAGTACCCACCACCAGGCTCTCCCATCCCTCCACCCCCCTCCCTCCAAGTCCCTCAGTTTGTTTCTGTGTCCAAAGTCTCTGTTGTTTCGTTTCCCTCCCTGGATTACCCTAGTTCCCATTACCTTCCTTCTCCTACTGTCCTCCAGGTTACCCCTCATGCACTGCAAGTAAGTGAAACCATGTGATACTTGACTTTCCCTACTTGGCTTATTTCACTCAGCATAATCTCTTCCAGTCCAGTCCATGTTGCTACAAAAGTTGGATATTCCATCCTTTCTGATGGAGGCATAGTATTCCATTGTATATATGTACCACATCTTCTTTATCCATTCATCTGTTGATGGGCACCTTGGCTCTTTCCATAGTTTGGCGATTGTGGCCATTGCTGCAATGAACATTGGGGTACATATGGCCCTTCTTTTCACTATATCTGTATCTTTGGGGTAAATTCCCAGTCTATTTTCTTTTAAGGAAGAAAATTATTGATGAGGTATTTGGGTGCTAATGCTTCATTTTTATTTCTCCTATGAATTAATCTCAGGTGAATCTTGGCCAACCGGCTAATGTTCCCTGTCCACTCTCTGATATGGTCAGAAAGGTGCCATCTGTTCTCTTCAGCTGCCAAAGTTTTACAAATTATTTAAAGCTTTCTACAGGGAGCAAACGGTGAAAAGATAAGCCTTCCAAATGCTCATCACCTTGCACAACTATTTCACAATGATGTTTTGTTCAACTTGAGGTGAAAATGATAATCGCTAGGTAAGGAAACATTTTGATTTCCAAAACTGAATTAGCACCTGTAAATCTCTCACGTGGTGATCAACATGAGCAAGATGCTGTTTAACTACACGATGTAATAACATTCATAGTTGTCCTTGATAGAGTTTCCACATTCAGAAAGAGCAGAGGCATAAAAAGAAACTGTGAAGGAATGGCATGGCAGTTTAGAGACCCATGTTTATAGTAGCACGTAGTGTCCACATGGATATTCCCCTTAGAATGATGGTGAGCCCAGAGCATGAGTCAGGTAGGTAGCAGCCCTAATCCTGATGGCTTCTGGGTTTCTCTGTCTCATCATCAATTCCGGAAACAATACACTTAGACACTCAAAGCTGTCACTAAGTTTTTCTCCAGTTAAACTTCAAAGCATTTTTTTTTCATGGTGATGATCTCATTTCTGGCACCTAGTACTTAATAAATGTTGAATGAGTGAGTGGATGGATGAATGAGTGAATGAATGAAACCAAATTGGATGAAATGAACTCTTCCATTATACCTGTATCCAAGGTCTCCTGTCTTCCTAATTCATGACTCTCACTGTTTCTTTGATGTCTGACAAAATTGGGGACATCGAATTTAACTTGCCAATACAGCATACACATTGCTTTATTCCTTGAGCATGCTGGAATTTGGGAAGAACCATAAGGGAAAAAGAAAACTTACATTTTGGTGAAAATGAATAAATATTTAGAAATATATTGGTTGGCAAAATATGTACCCCAACTGAAATATTGTTGAGTTTATCTGCCTCTAAAAATTATTACTACTTTTCTCATCATTGTTTTATGCATGATTCTGATTTAGGTAATTGAATGCATGTGTATGGGGCATACAGAGAGAGATTGTATGCATGTGCACATGTGTGGAGTCTGTTGCACATAAAACACATTATTTTTCAGAACAAGTGTGGTTACCCCATTGGCTGGGCCCCTCACCAGTTTTAAAGCTCTGTTTCCCAGAAGTCATTGCTAATTTACAGGAGGCAGAGATACACTGTCTTCCCTTTCTGTCTCTGTTGAACAAAACCAGCTGATTACATGGGAACCATCCTCAGACCACATGCAAAATTACCGATTCAGTGTCCTTTCAACTGTGTCTTTACCCTCTGCATGGATATACATGCTATTCTGACTCCTGGGAGGACAGCCCCTTATCAGCCCATTACTTCTCACTGCAATGAGAAAGTACTCTAGCCTTTCTGAATGTAATGTGTCCTCATCACATATCTTCTGGCTCATACCACATTCTGGCTAAATACATTCTAGACCTGCTGCATGTTTTCTTAGTGACTTTGGTGAAATAACAAAACAGGGAGAATAAAGTGATTCTGCAAAAGCAAAAAAGGAAAAAAGAAGTCAGAAATAGGTATATATACCAACAACAAGAGAAGCAGAATGTTGTAGGGCAGTGAGTCTCAGCCCTTACTTTGAGTTATGGAGAATAGAATATATAAAAAAAAAGTAAAAAACAAATAAATATCCAAGTCGTACCTAAGAGGTTTAGATTCCTTTAGTCTCCTATGGAATCCAGGCATTCATTCATTTATTATATTATGTATATATACATAATATATACATAATAGATTACTGGTTTATTATAAAATGATGTCACCAGGAATGGCCAGATGAAGAGATGCATAGGGCAAGATACGGGGAAAGGGCAGAAGCTTCCAAATCCTCTCTGAGCATGGCACTCTGTCCAAATATGCACATGTTTCCCATTTGGGAAACTCAGATTTATGTCATTTCAATGTTCCTCAATGTTTCTCATAAGCAGTGAGACAGAGAAGATCTGGTATAGAGAAGAATTTGGGTCTGGGAGTCAGGCAGTTCCAGATCCAAACAATTAACAGATCTTCTTTCAGCCTCAGTTTTCTCATGATTACAACAGTTAATACAGATCCTAACTTAGATAGTGTCTGGTACTTAGTATGTGTTCAATAAAAAGTTCATAGGTTATAACGGAATACTATGTAGCCATCAAAACTCATATGTTAAGAAGGCTAATGACCTAAGAAAATAAACGTTCCCTTACCCCCACTCTCCACTTCCCCGACTTCTGCAGGCACATCCTTGGGCCCTATTTTCCTTACTAAGGAAAACAGTATGATTCAGAGCAGCTTTTCTCATCCCTCAGTTGCAAACTTGTCTCTAATGAGATGTTTCCAAACATCAAACTCTAAAGGAGGTTCCTGAGTTTCTGAATATTTTTAAAGCTTCCCAAGTGATTCCAATAGGTGGTGAGGGTTCAAGAGCACTAAAGGAACAGTGGATCTCAAACCTTGGTGTGCATGAGAATCATTTGGAGATTTTATTAAAACTCAGATTTCTGGGTCTTTCCTCAGAGTGTCTGATTCAATGGGTCTGGGTAGGGCCAGACTTTGCATTTTTTACAAGTTTTTTTAAATTTAAATTCAATTTAGTTAACATAGAGTGTAGTATTGGCTTCAGGAGAATTTAGTGAGTCATCACTTACATAAAACACTCAGTGCTCACCCCAACAAGTGCCCTCCTTAATGCCTATCACCCAGCTAGCTACCCCCTCAGCAACCCTCTGTTCTCTATAGTTAAAAGTTCCTTATGGTTTGCCTCCCTCTCTGTTTTTACATTACCTTATTTTCCTTCCCTTCCCATCTGTTTATCTGTTTTGTTTCTTAAATTCCACATTTGAGTGAAATCATATGGTTTTTGCTTTCTCTGACTGACTTATTTCGCTCAGCAGAACACCCTCCAGTTCCGTCCACCTCCTTATTCCAGCTCCTAGGACCAGCAATATTAGCACCAGCTGGGAGCTTGTTAGAAATGCAAATTGTGAGCACTGTCCCAGAACTACTATTGGAAATCTCTGGGGGTGAAGTCTAGAAAGTTCTGTCTTAACAAGCCCTCTAGGTGATTCTTATGCAAGCGAAAATTTAGGAACCACACATCTAGATAAAAATAACACTAGAATAAGAGAGGGCAGTTCCAGGGATCTGGCACTGTCGTCAGGATTTCAGATGTTTGACATGGGAACCCCATGATGAGGCCAATGCTGGAGAAACCACAGAGAAGTAAGTATAAAGAGAAGCTGGTCCTCCAAGGAAATTCAGGTGCCGTTACCAAAATAAGAGGAAAGAATATTATGTAACAAAACAGAAAGCGAAAATGTAGCTATCCCCTACAAACATGGAGGGAAATAGAGGCACAGCATTGTTTTTGAGAAAGAAAGAAAATGATACAAGTGGCAGTGTTTTTCAGGGTCTGGCACAGTAAGTATTGAGTCAATTCTGTGAATTACTTTTATTAAGGCAGCATATTGTGAGCACTCAGGATAATCAGATTAGGAAATATAACCTTTACATTTCTGGTGTTAAAAAATGATGAAAGAAAACCATTTAGGTGACACAAATAAACTTTAAATACTTCATGAAGTGGACTGTGTCCTTTGGGAAAATTGCAAAATGGGGCAGAAGGCGGAAGACTTGTACAAGATAAAGAGTAAAGAATAAGAAAGGGGAAAATACCTGATTGGCTGGGACCACATAGTCAACCTTGTCTGGGGTGAGAAGGAACAAGGAAATAAGTAGAGAGCCCGGAGTCGCCTTGGTGTCTGGGGACCGGTTGAACGGATATGCTGTGTTTTTTGTTCAGGCAGAGAACTTACAGGGACAAGAAAGTTAGCTAAGTCTCAGGTTACTGATGCGGCGCCCTAGGCAGGAGCAGCTCCATCTTGGGTCTAGAAACTAATTTTAACACCATATTTAATGTTTAGTTCTCTGGTCTCTCTTCAATTAATTTTTGTGTATGGAATGAGGGGGTCAAATTTCTTTCTTTGTCTTTTCTCTATGGATACATCTAGTTGTTAAAGCGGCTTTTAAAAGAAAAGAATTTCCTTTCCTCATTAAATCAACTTTGTTCTTATTTTCCATTTAATTGCAAACTCCTGGAGGGCTTGAGCTTTATCTTAGCCTCCTTTGTATCTGAATTAATTAGGGTTTGGTTAGTTTCTAAATAGTAGGCAAAATGACAGTAGCTTGAACAAGTGTATCAATTAGGTATTTCTAAATAATAAAGCATGCCAGAACTCATTGACTTAAATGAATAATCGTTCACAATTAGTGGCTATGGTTGGGTTGTGCAGACCTAGGCTGAGCTTGTCTGGATGTTTCTCCAGTTGTGGCAACTGAGGCAACTCTGCTTCTCCCTGCAGGTCTGTGGTTTGCCCGGGAGGGCCTCCTTCTTTCCTGGATTGGAGAGTGAGGTGCAGGCTAACTGGGATGGTTCTTCTGGTAAAGGAAGGGACAAAAATGGGGGGCAGAAATGCTGAGCCTCCTAAGGCTCAGGTTCAGAACAAGCACACCGTTACTTTTATCCATGAAGTGTTCACATTTGCTGAGCCCCTCAAGTCAGAAGGTGCAGAACACGCTTGGCCCGTGATGATGAAAAGGATATGGATATAGGGAGAAGTGAAGAATTAGGGATACGTTTGCAATTTGCCACAATAAGATGTAATGTATTTATTGCCTATAGAAATACTGAGGTAGGCAGTCCAGGGCTGGTGTGGTCCACAAAATTCCCAGGAATGCAGGTTGCTTCTAACTGTATCACTGTCAAAGTGGCTTCTTAAGCTCTAACCATCAGGTAGGAGGAAGGCACAAAGAAGAAAGAGAACGATGGGCTCCTGCCATCTATACTTAAGGGAGGTGCCTAGAAGTTGCCACATGGCCCTTCCACAACAGGGTCCTTGTAAGGGAGCTCCTTGTAAGCTCCTTGTAAGGGAGACTGAAAATAATAATCTTTACTCTAGTTAGCTCCATACCCCAGTAAGTCAGAAGGTCTTTCACTAGGAAAGCAGAGAACAATGGATATTGGGGACCAAATAAGTAATAATTTATTCATACAGTCTTATATAACATGGGTTCAAATATTTGTTGCTTTGATTTAACTTTTTTTTACATGCTATAAAACAATGGTTATTCTATGCGAAAAGAGAGTAGTCCTTCTCAGTAACAAAATAAGATAAAAACATGTTTTTATTGTTACTTAAGTTTTTTATTTTCCAGTGTTCCAAGATTCATTCCCCATTCCCCACACCCAGTGCTCCACACATTAGGTGCCCCCAGTACCCACCACTAGACTCTCCCATCCCTCCACCCCCCTCCCTCCAAGTCCCTCAGTTTGTTTCTGTGTCCAAAAAAAAAGACAGGTGCAATTGTACCAGGCAACAACAACAACAACAACAACAACAACAATGTTTTTTAAAAATTCAGTGGTTCAAATTTGTCTAGCATTTTAAATGCTCCCTTCAGGTCCCACAGTTACAACTGAGAATCACTTCTTGGTTCATAGAAACAGTATTCTCTCTAGATCTCTAGACTTGACTCATTGGCTTCAATAGGATTTCAATCAAAGAATTAAAACTAGTAAAGTTCAAACCTCAATGAGGCACTCTACACCTATTAAAATCGTCATTGTAAAAAACCAAACTGGGGCAAGGATGTACAGCAATGCAAAGTCTCTTACACTGTTGGTGGGAAAACAAAATGGCACAACTACTTGGGAAAATAGTTTGACATTTGCTTATCAAGTTAAACATTCACTTACCATGAGACCCAATAATCCCACTCTTAAATATTTACAGAGAATAAATACAGACGTATGTTCACACACAATCTTGTATGCAAATGTTTACAACAGCTTTATTCATAGCACTAAAAACTGGAAACAAACTGAACACATTCTGTTACATCTATAGGATGGAATGCTATTCAGCAACAGAAAGAAATGGTTTCCTGATACATGTAGCAACAAGAATAACTCTCAATTACACTGGGTGAAAGGAGCCAGAATAAAAAGGCTACAAGCTTTATGGTTTCATTTATATGACATTCTGGAAAAAGCAAAACTATAGGGACAGAAACAGATCTGTGGTTGATCGGGGCTGGGAGTGAGGGAAGGAGATTAATGACAAAGGGGCACAGGAAATATTTTGTGATGATGGAAAGATTATTATATGTGGTTGTTACAGAGTTGTATTCATTGACAACTTTCCCAGACTTGTACATCTGTATTTGGTGAATCTTACTGTATGTAAATTATATCTCAATAAATCTGACCCCCCAAAAACCCAAACCCATAATTCTGATAAAACTCACAAGGAAAAATTGGTTCTGATGTAAGTGGATGTTCAATAGTTTTTTTGACTAGTGAAATAGTGAAGTTGGTTATTGCTATAATCAAAGATTCATTTATAGCATGGAATTAAATCTAGCTTCAAAGAACTAATTTCACACTTTCATTTTAGTTCAATATCTGAAACTGCCCAAAGTGGAACAGACAAACCTATTTGGGAAAATGCCTCTCAGCATTGTTTGACTATAGTTATTCCCATTACATTCTGCTGGGTACTGAAGGGCTAAAAGAAATAGTGTTTGTAATGCAAATGATATATCCTAGAGCCATGGAAATGATTTGGGGAAATTCCATAAAAGTAATTGTTCTCTTCTGGTAGAAGAAAAGATTAATAGTAACTGTCTCACAGATTCAAGATACATTGCTTTTCATTACCACGGAGGCTTACTGAATACTAGAACCAAGGAATTTCCTGGAGGAGGGCTGAGGAGAGCAGGAGTGAAGAAAGGGAATCACCTGAGGGGGTAGCGGGGATTAAACAGTGGACTGAAGGGATGGAGAGGGTAACGGGATAGGTTAGTCTCAGCAAGGGACTGCTCTTCAGAGGCTTTGGTTGAATACTACAGGGAAATACACATTGACCAATAGGGCAATAAAGTGTGACAGGTGGATAAACACATTCTGTTCTACCTCAGGGTGTCTTGGAAGTCACACGGCTTCACAGAAGAAGTAATTCTAATACTGAGACTGGGCACTGTAGCACAGAAGGCTCTGGGGTAGACAGTTGTATGGGTCTGGGGTTCGGAGAACCAATGGAGTGTGGCTATAGAGGAGGCTGGTACTTTGATGGAGTAAGTGGGAGTCTGCTCTGTGAGTCCTTGCCAATCTTTACCTTCATTTGACCCTTAGGCAATGGAGAGCCACTGTGGAAAGTAAGGTGACAATACTTGAGTTTCAAATAAATCCCATTACTAACTAAGGGGTTGGGGAGGATGTGTAAGGTAAGAGTAGGGGACGGACTATGGAGATGGTCCATTGAGGAGACTGTTTTGGTAGTCCAGGGAAGAGATGAGGGTGGCCTAGAGTGAGACACAGTAGCCCTCAGGTTGGAGAGTGACAGTATGGGGAGCTATGTATTATCTTCTTCAGAATAAGGTTGTTTTTTAACACATGACTTAAATGTTCTATTATTGGCTGTCTCTAGCTTACTTCTGTAACTATGTTCACCACCATGGTATATTTGTTCCACATCTTTGCATCCTGCCCCATATATTTTTATTGGCTTTATTCTCAGTCAGAGTCTCTAGACAAGGACAGAAAAATGGGCCAGTATTTTTAGACTTCTGGGGAAAAAGACGTAGAGTTGAGGATGCTGGCCAGTCCTCTGTCATATGCCACTTAGAGGGCTGGTGTCACAGTGGAGACGTGTGCATGTACCTCTTACAGAGAAA
Organism: Spilogale gracilis; assembly: GCA_004023965.1. Classification (NCBI taxonomy): domain Eukaryota; kingdom Metazoa; phylum Chordata; class Mammalia; order Carnivora; family Mephitidae; genus Spilogale; species Spilogale gracilis. The sequence goes on along the minus strand of PITA01024508.1, from coordinate 10,825 downwards.
AGAGGTATTATCAGAAGGGTGAAAGATGAGGCAGGAAAACACAAATTAGAAGAAGGCATCCATTATGTATTCCAAATTCTCACAATAGTTGGAGATTGGTATAAATACAGCTTGTTACTGCAACATTAAAAAAATGACAGGGCTAACTGGTGTGGAATCCCAAGGTACTGTTTCATTTGGTGCCACCGGATGTCTTCTTTTAGTATCTCTCAGAACAGTAATTTCCCATCATCTAAACTGGTCTTCTGTTTTGGGCAAATGTTAAACTTGACCAATATGAAGGTTATGGGTGTAAATAAGGATGGTCTCAAAAAACTGAATACATGGTCCCCCTAATTGTGGGTCGAGTGTGTTGCTGGGACTTCTGAAATCTCCTGGCTAGTTGATATTTTCTCCTTTGGTCTGATTCTGAAACATGGAGCCAAGGTCTTGTGGATCCATCTACTGCCTTGCCACCTGAGGTGGGGTGGTTCCAATCCCTGGACTTTTCCTACTTTACCTTCCCTTTCATTTCTCCATCACCACTCAAACATACATATATTAGTCTGACCCCTTTAGTGGGGGCAGAAGGCAGGGCACAATGACTATTGGTGTTGTATCCAAATTGTCCTCCTCAGACTTGTGTTTTACTATGTTGATAAGAAAATAGCAAAAAAATTAAATGGTGGCAAAACTCATCTTGATTTTTTTGCATGTCTCTTAAATTCTATGTATATCTTCTTAAGTTCCTATCACATAACATGAATGCCATTTTTTTTCCTGCTAGACTTTGGACACCTTGAGAACAAAGGCCACATCTTATTTACCCTAGTGTCATCATTCCTTATCACAATGCTTGGGCCTTTTCAAGTATGTCTTCAACTAAACTGTAGTTTAACCCTGAGTTAATAATTGTGCTATTAAGTTCAGCAACAGAGTTAAACTGAAAAATTACTTCAGTGGACAGTCTATTCACATTTGTGTCCTCAGTATAGCTTCAGTCGTAGTAAACCGTAATACATTGCTTGATCATGATAGTATTTAATCCATTGCTCTTTTTGGTGTGATCACAATAGATAAACATTGTCATGTCAACCCTAACAAGGGCATGGGATTTATTTTCAACAGTATTTAGCTTCTGATGAGCAAAGCAAGCCAAATGAGCTAAATTCTGATTTATCACTTGGTCTCACAGCTAAAACTCCATTATGCTTGTAACATTTGTCAGTGTTAGGCAGTGGTGATGTACTGGTAAGCATTTATCAGTTCTCTTGCTGATTTGCAGGGTTTGTCAATTTTTATGTTATCAATCTCTCTACCATGGCTGATTTCAAACTACCAATGTGATGCCCAGATGGGGAGCTGGCAAAAGGTGCAAGCTCTTGAAGGGAGTCTGGGTCTTAGCACTGACTAGCCTAGCACAGGGCTCAGTGGGTAGACCTGATGTCTCCTTTTGGTAGTCATGCCTCCAACAGGTATTTATCAAGCCCCTACTATACTGGTGCTTGGGGTACACCAAGGAATGAAACAAACAAACCTTTGCACTATTGTGGGTTTCATTCTTTTGAGAAGGTAGGGGCCAAAGATGAACAATAAACCTATTTTACAAGTTCTATAATTTACTAAAAGTTAAGGGCTATAAAAGGGATAAATGTACCAGGGAGATTGAGAATCTGGGAGATGTGGTCAGTGTAAATTGGACTGATCAAAGTGGGTCACTCTACAAGAGGACTAGAGATTGAGCAGAGCTTTGAAGGACCTCTAGGCAGGAGTGGTCTAGGCAGAGGGAGAGCAGAATGCCAGTACAAAGACTCTAAGGTGGGAGGCTGCATGCCTTATCCAGGGTATTGCAGGGGGATTCTTGTGGCTAAATGAGGGAGAGGATGAAGAGGGGAGACTGACTCTAAGTAGAGGGACAAATCACAGTAGAGTGTTGGCATAAAAAGAACTAGAGAGGGGCACCTGGGTGGCTCAGTTGGTTAAGCGACTGCCGTCAGCTCAGGTCATGATCCTGGAGACCTGGGATAGAGTCCCATGTCGGGCTCCCTGCTGGGTGGGAGGCCTGCTTCTCCCTCTCTCACTCCCCCTGCTTGTGTTCCCTCTCTGGCTGTGTTTCTCTCTGTCAAATAAATAAAATCTTAAAAAAAAAAAAAAAGAACTAGAGTATTGTGAGCACTCTGGATTTTACCCAGAAGAAATAGGCATTGGAGGCAGAGAAGAAAGTAACATCCTCTGATTTAGGTGTTGAAAGCACCACCCTGGCTTCCATGTTGAGACTAGACCGGTTTGGATGTGGCAAGAAGTAGACTTATCCTGGATGTATGTCGAGGCGGAGCCAAGAAGATTTACATGCCAAATGGATGTAGATTTACATTAGTTAGAGTTGCCATAAAGAAGTAAGCGCTACAAACTGGGTGGTTTAAAACACAAAAATTTGTCTCACAGTTCTGGAGGCTAGAAGTTTGAAATCAAAGTGTGGGAAAGGTGATGCTCCCCTGACAGGTGTAGGGGAGAATCCTTGCTTGCTTCTTCCTAGCTTCTAGCTGTTTGACAGCCATCCTTGGCATTCCTTGGCTTGCCACTGTGGTCCTCCATCCATCACATGGTGCTCTTCTCTTGTGTGTCTCTTTTCCTCCTATAAGGGGAATGAGTCCTCTTGGATTAAGGGCCTACCCTGTTCTATCTAGTATGACTTCATCTTAATTGATCACACCCATAACAACCTTATTTCCAAATGATGTCACATTCTGATGTACTAGGAGTAGGACTTAAACAAATCTTTTTAAGAGACCCAATTCAGCCCATAAACAGAATACAAGGGAAGGAGTGGAGTTAATGATGACAAAGGCTTTTGGCCAGAGTGCAGGATGCAGTTGCCTGAAGGCAAAATGAGAGGGTTGCAGTTGGAGCACTTTGGGGGGGAAGATCAGAATTTCTAAGATATTCCAGTCCTATCCACAGAGTTGATCAGCTCATTGTCCCACAACTGATAAGAGAGGAGACTTAAATTATTTCAAAATTATACAGATCATGGCAAAAGAACCCTGAGAGTAACTGTTCTCATGGGAAAATCAAATTATATATTCTGAAAACAGTTATTTAGTCTCCTGAATAAAAACTCTTAAATTATTTAATAGGAAGTTCTAAATATTGCGTTTCACTTTTGTCAGAAACATTTTTTGGCAAATTCACTTTTAGTACAACAGATAGATTAGGCACTAGGGAGGAAAAGCTCTTTGAAAATCTATAACAGCCTTTTGAATTCTTTAGAAAGGCATAGATGACTCTTAGGGGATGAGTCTAAGTAAACATTTACCTCATTATGTAAATGAGGTGTGGGCTCCCAAGCCATTATAATATTTCAGTGGAAAGTCACTAAATGTTCCTAGCTTTGAAGCAGATTCAAACATTTTAACCTTTCTTTGTACATGTTGGCAAATTCCTATTCTTTTATGTGTTATCTGATTGTAAAAACTGAAACCAGTTCACATGGATGTAGACTAGACAAAGGGGGAATTCAAAGGAAGGATACAGGAATATGTCGTAAAGTCCTAGGGAAGGGAACAAAGCTGAGTTTCATGAAGACCAGGAATCAGGAATTGGAAGGACAGATCTAAGGTAGCAAACTACTCTTTCCAGCTCTGTGTCTTTCTCTCTAGGATTGCAAGGTCTTTTGTCTTTGCAATTTTTATGCATATTTGCTTCAATTTTTCCTCTTCTCAGCTGGCCAGATCCCTCTGCCCTGTTTGCCCATGCCACCTCCCCCATCATTCAATGATGTCCTTAGCCTCAGAGTTTATATGCCTTTACAAAGCCAATCTATACTCTAAATCCTAAATGCAAATTTTTGCAAGAGGAAATCTGATTGGCTCAGAGTCTGAAATTTTTCACTCTTGGTCTAATCAGCTGTGTAAGAGAGAAACGATCATATTCACTCATTAAACAAATGCTTGTTGAGAGCCTCCCATGTGCCCTTTGCTCTTATAGGTTATAGACACTTCAGGGAGAAAAGTCCCCACTCCATGGAGCTTAAGATCCACTGATATTGTGGAAAAATGCCTGTGTTGAACACTGTATACATATGTAAGGAATGAGTTGAGAAAGGTAGACAGAGAAAGGTAGACAGACATCCTAAAAAGAATATCTCCTTTTGGGATATGCCAAAATGACTGATGTCCCATCTCTCTGGACCAGGTCATCCTCGATTCTCTTGCTTGCAATCATAGATTCACTTTAGCTTTATTCCCTATCAAAAGCCAAGCAACACACTGCTTTTATCTCTTTGCTGGAAGGTGAGACTTTTCATCATTCATCCAGTTCTGCCCCAGGATGATCTAGTGTGTTCTTCATGATGGGACAGTGTATGGGAGGGGGGAAGAGTGTGTGTCCTAGTCTACAGTCAGAGCTTTGTTCAGCCAACCAGGTGATCCATCAAATAATCATAACCATAATGGTTTACTTCTTTTTTTTTCCTGAGGTTTTACTATGTTACTTTGCAGTGGTGTAAACCCTTTACATCCGTTATCTTATTTGTCATACCTCCAAGGAGAAGGTCCTTATTTTACAGATGAAGAAACTTAGTTAAGTGATGTGTTCAAGATCTTTCTGCTGGCAAGTGGTGGGCCAGAATTTGAACCTAAAGTCTATAGAATAATCACTAAATTACATGCTCTCTAAGGCATTCCTGGTGATGGTGATTGGTTGGGTCTTTGAACTACTTTTAGTGCCTTTCCTAGGACAGAAATGATAGGTCCACGGAGATTCTGAGTTGCATGTTTCATCAACCTTATTTGGATTCAAGGTGGCATGTATTCTGATTTATAGAAATACATACTTCAGGTGAATAAGCAAGATTTTTAATCAAAAAGACATCAGGCAGAGCATTTGCGGGAATTAGAAAGTCTCCTCTCTAAGATATATAATTTACCCTTTTGAAAATGATGTATCAACCTTTAGAGTTAGATACTTTGCTTCTGTATCTTCCTTAAGCTTGTTTGGCTATCAAGTGGTAAAACCAGGATATGAACCTAGAGCCTGTGGTTTTAATCACTAAATTACATAGCCTGGGAGGTACTTGTAGTGACAGTGATGGTAGGGAATTTTAAGAGACCAGATAGTAGCCTTGGTCTGTTCATCCTATCTGCTTTCTGATAGAAGGAAACATTTTGACATTTTCATATTGGAGTGTTGGTGGATATATAGTAGATTTTCCTAAGGGTATCTGCCAAAATCCTTCAAGTATAACCCTTATAAATCCTTCTGTGAGCATCTATCCCCTTAAGTAGAGTTGATCATTCCTTCCTGGATCTCATATTGTCACTTATCTTACTATAATACTTAATTTTTTAAAAGATTTTATTTATTTTGGGGAGAGAGAGAGCACCCATGAGTGGGAGGAGGGGCAGAGGGAGAAGCAGGCTTCACTGAGCAGGGAATCTGATCTGGGACTCAGTCCCAGGACCCTGGGATCGTGATGTGAGCTGAAGGCAGACGCTCAACCAACTGAGCCACCCAGGTGTTCAATAATACTTATTTTTTGAAGTTATGGTCAGTGAGCTCCTTAAAGCCAGGAATTTTCTCTGTTCTCTGCGGACTCCCTATTGTCTAAGCACTGTCCCTGTTTAGTAGTAGGCACACAATAAACATCAAAATCAACAGCAACAACAAAAAAGAGGAAGACTTATCAGTACTTTAGTGACAATTGTCTTCTGTGGCTATTTTGGAAAACTTTGTATTGCTAGCTACCCTATTTATAGCACCAAAATTCTAAAACGCCTAGAGCTCTTTTACATTCCTAAAGGAGAAATCTAATGCCTTTATGGTTTCATTTTATGACCCTTAACTGAATCAAAATCCAATTATTTTTAGGTATTCCTGTTCATATTGCATTTTTTTTTCTCTTCCTCTCTTTAGCATTTATAATAACCATCCGTTACAAGTCTTTGCATACTCTGTTCTGCCTACCATTTATTCAGAGGTCAAACTGAATTTCAGTTCAGGGTAGTATGTGATTTGGTTTACCCATAAAATGTGTAGCTAGCAGACATAAAGTTCAATATGCTAATCACACATTTACTAATGGGATTTAATTTAAAAGATATTAGTTTTGTTATGAATGAAGTTGTGTACTATAGGAGCATACCATTATCTTTGTCCTAATTTTAGTTTGGGTAGAAAACCGAATAGACTAGGTTTAGAGCCCCTGGGACCTAGAATAGGAGCAATCCATAGACTTACAACCATGAAGAACAGAAGTTACATTAGTGAAGAACTTTATGATTGCAAGTGACAAAAACTGGCCTTAAAAAAGAAAAATCTTTTAGGTCCCATGACTGAAAACTCCAGAGATAGATTTAGCTTCAGTCTCAGCTGGATCTGGTTACTCGATTTTATTCAGAAATTTTATTTCATTCATTCCTACTCCATCTCTCAGTTTGCTTTTGTTTGTTCTGCTTTTACGTAAGTAGGTGTCCTCTACCTGGTGGCCTCTCAGTTTCAAGATGGAGCAGGAAAGAAATCTCCTCTCTTACTTTACTCCAGCAATAGTTCCAAGACTGGTACATTTCTGAACCAATGATGAGGGCCAAGAATATGCTACTACCACATGTCCAACTCTGTCTCTGGGAGTGGAGTTAACTCTGTCTGAACTAAATGGAGAAAAAGGAGGAAGCGTTTCCCTACGAAAAAGTGCAACACTGCTATTAGAAGTGTGAGTAAAAGGTGGCAGGTGAGGAACAAATGGCTACTACTGATATCTATACATTAGAGTTGAGTTATAGTTTCTTCTTCCTCTTATTCCTCCTCCTCCTCCTCCTGAATCGTACTTTCACATGGATTATTTTTCATTTTCATCAGAATGTGTATAAAAATAAGGTGTAACTTACTGTCAATTCTCAATATGATCAACTGATCTTTTATGATGATCACCATATGAAGGCCATACTCACTGTCTAAAGAATTTTGCAACTTCATTCACTGCTCCTTATTCTTTTCTATTCTTTTCTCTGACTTTGGTCCTTTGGCAAAGATACAGGAAATGGGTATAATTTAGAGGCATATCATGACAAATGCATTTGTTTTTCTATAGGAAAACTTAAAAATTTATTTCTGTTCCCATCTACTTTAGAAGTTATTGTAATGAATTTTAGTGTATCAGTATTAAAATTAAAAAAAAAACACGATGAGGGAGTGCCTGGGTGGCTAAGTTATGTGTCCAACTCCTGACTTCAGTTTAGGCTATGAGATCAAGCTCCATGCAGGGCTCTGTGCTCAGCAGGGAATATGCTCAACAATCTCGCTCTGCCTCTGTCCCTCCCCTCTGTCTCCCTCCCCCCCTTCTCAAAATAAATAAATCTTAAAAAAAATAAATACAAGGAGCTCTGCCATGGCCTTATTGTTAGCAAAGATTATGTAATGTGGGGAATTTTAGAAATTTCTAGTTTGTAAAAAAAATAGATGCCTTTTGAGATTCAGTTTAATTTTAATATCCTATAGAAGTATTGTGTACAATATACAAAGAATGATGGCAGTCACATAATGTGCAACATAATGAATTTTTAAAAAGCCAACTTAAACATCCAAATACACTGTACCTTACAAAGTTCCTGGTATATAATTGATACTTAATATTTGCTGGGTGACTATGTAATCTAAGCAATGTTGAGTCTGTTCCTATGTGAGGTCATTCTGGTGATGTCAAATATTAAAGCATTAAAAATGCTTTTATAGTTCTTTCCAGCTTTATTGAGGTATAATTGACAAAATTGCATATATTAAGGTCTAGAATATGATTTTACAAAATTTATTGAGATACAATTACATAAAACTCTGTATAAGTTTAAAGTATACAGTATGTTGATTTGACACGTTTATATACTACAGCATGGCTTACCAATGGACTACTAGCTAATACCTCTATCTAACATGCCACATAATTATCATTTCTTCTTTGTGATAACATTGAATAGCTACTCTCTTAACAATTTTCAAGTATATAATACGGTACTGTTAACTATAATCACAATATATGCATTAGATCTCCAGGGCATTCCTTTATTAACTGGTAATACCATTTTTCTACTCTCTGTTTCTATGAACTGGGCTTTTTTAGATTCCGTATATAAGTGATATCATACAGTATTTGTTTTTCTGACTTATTTCCCTTAGTATAATGCCCAGAAGTTCCATCCATGTTGTCACAAATGGTAGGATTTCCTTCTTTCTCACAGATGACAAATGTTCCATTGTATATGTCTTCTACATCTCCCTTATTCATCCACTGACAGACACTTGGGTTGTTGCCATATCTTGGCTATTGTGAATAATGCTGCAATAAACATGGGAGTGCACATACCTCTTTGCTACTCTGTTTTCATTTCCTTTGATATACACCCAGGAGAAGAATTGCAGGATCACATGGCTATGGCAGCTTTATTTTTAACTTTTTGAGGAAACTCCATACTATTTTCCATAGTGGCGGAACCAATTGGCATTCCCATTAACAGTGTATAGGGGTTCCCTTTCTCCACACCCTGGACAACACTTGTCATCTCTTGTCTTTTTGATGACAATCATTGTAATAGGTGATGATGACTAGTGATAGTGAACACCTTGTGGTTAACTGTTGGCCTTTGGATATTATCTTTGGAAAAAATACCTTTTTCTTCTCCCCATTAGTTAGACTTTTTTCCTTGCCACTGAGTTGTATGCTGTTTTAATATACTTTATTTATTAATCCCTGGTCTGAAATGGTTTGCAAATATTTTCTCCCTTTTATCAGGTTGCCTTTTCACTTTTTGCTTTTATTGCTTGTGTTTATAGTGTCAAAATATATTACTGCCAAGACCAATGTCAAGGAGATTTTTTTTTTCTGTGTTTTCTTCTGGGAGTTTTATAGTATCGGATCTTAAGTTCATGTTTGTGTTTGTTTTTTGTTTTTTAATATTTACTTATTTATTTGAGAGAGAGTGAGCAAGTAGGGGAAGGGGCAGAAGGAGAGGGCAAGAAGAATCTCAAGCAGACTCCCTGCTGAGTGCAGAGCTGGATCTGGGGTTCAATTTCCCAACCGATGAGATGGTCACCTGAGCCATAACAAAAAGTCAGATGCTTATCTAACTCAGCCACCCAGGAATCCCTTTATGTTTATATCTTTAATCAATTTTCTATTAATTTTTGTGAGTGGTATAAGATAGGGGTTAAATTCCATTTTCCTACATTTGGTTATACAGTTTTCCTAACACCATTTGTTGAAAAGACTATCCTTATTGAGTTTCTTGATTTCCTTGTCAAATATTGGTTGACTGTTAATTGGGAGTTTATTTCTGAATTCGTGATTCTGTTATATGAGTCTATGAGTCTATGTGTCTTTCTCTTATTAGTATCATACTGTTCTGATTACTATAGCTTTGCAATGTAGTTTGAAATATGCTAGTGTGGGATGCTTCTAGCTTTGTTTTTTCATTCTCATGATTGCTTTGGCTATTTGAGGTCTTCTGTGATTTCATACAAATTTTAGGATTGTTTGATGCTATCAGTATTTTGATAGGGATTTCATTGACTGAATAGATGGCTTTGGGGAGTATGAACCTTTTAACAATATTAAGTTTTCTGATCCATGAACATGGGATCTTTTTCCCTTTATGACTTCTTCAATATTTTTTTCATCAAAATCTTTTCTGTACAATCTCTCACTTCCGGGGTGCCTGGGTGGCTCAGTGGGTTAAAGCCACTGCCTTCAGCTCAGGTCATGATTCCAGGGTCCTGGGATTGAGGCCTGCATCAGGTTCTCTGCTTGGCAGGGAGCCTGCTTCCTCCTCTCTCTCTGCCAGCCTCTCTGCCTACTTGTGATTTCTCTCTCTCTCTCTCTCTCTCTCTCTCTCTTAAATAAATAAATAAATCTTAAAAAAAATTCTCTCACTTCCTTAGTTAATTTTATCCCTGAGTATTGTTTTTGATGTTGACATGAATGAGGTAGTTTAAATAACAAAACATCTAAAAAAGTAATAGCATATAGAAATGCAACTGACTTCTGGATGTTGATTTCACATCTTGTAAGCTTACTGAACTTGCCAATTTAGTTCTGATGGTTGTTTTGGTTGAGTCTTTATAGAGTTTTCTATATATAAGATTAAATCATCTGTAAATAACAGTATCAAATACATAAGATTAAATGATCTGTAAATGACAAATTTTTTCTTTCTGATTTGGAAAGTTATAGCTTTGTAACAATGTTGAATGAGAGAGGTAAGATTGGGTACCCTTGTTGTCTTCCTGATCTTAGAGAAAAAGCTTTCAATCTTTCCTGTTAGCTGTGGTCTTGTTATATAAGCCCTTTGTTATATTGAAGTATATTTCTTCTTTGCCCAATTTGTTGATCTTTTAATCATAAAAGGATGTTGTGTTTTGTCAAAAGCTTTTTCTACATATTTTCAGATGAGCATAAGATTTTTATTTTTCTATTAATGTGGTGTAGTGTATTTATTGATCTGTATGTGTTGAACCATTCCTGCATCCTAGGGATAAATCCCACTCGGTCATGGCATATAATCCATATAATGTCCTATAAAGGTCGATTAGGTCCATTTGTCTAATGGATGGTTCAAGTCCAACATTTCCTTGTTGTTTCCTATCAGAATGATTTATTTGTTGTTGCAAGCAAGTATTGAAGTATCTTATTAATGTATTATTGTCTCCTTTTCCCCTTCAGATCTGTTAGGCATGTAATCCTTTAAATGTGTTGTAGAATTGTTTGCTAATATATTGTTGAGAATTTTTGTATCTACATTTATCAGGGATATTAGTCTATAGTGTTTTTTTGTTTGACTGTTTTTGTTTTTTTTTGGGGGGG
>PITA01024507.1:0-26144 GCA_004023965.1 Spilogale gracilis | reverse complement strand
TTTTTTTTAAAGATTTTATTTATTTGACAGAGAGAAACACAGCCAGAGAGGGAACACAAGCAGGGGGAGTGAGAGAGGGAGAAGCAGGCTTCCCGCAGAGCAGGGAGCCCGATGTGGGACTCGATCCCGGATCTCCGGGATCATGCCCTGAGCCGAAGGCAGTTGCTTAACCAACTGAGCCACCCAGGCGTCCCTAAATAAATAAAATCTTAAAAAAAAAAAAAAAAAGACTCTGCTTTCTGGGCGCCTGGGTGGCTCAGTGGGTTAAAACCTCTGCCTTCGGCTCAGGTCACGATCTCAGGGTCCTGGGATCAAGGTCCGCATCAGGCTCTCTGCTCAGCAGGGAACCTGCTTCCTCCTCTCTCTCTGCCTGCCTCTCAGCCTACTTGTGATCTCTCTGTCAAATAAATAAATAAAATCTTTAAAAAAAAAAAAAAAAAAGACTCTGCCTTCGGCTCAGGTGATAATCCCAGGGTCCTGGGATCAAGTCCCACATTGGGCTCTTTGCTCAATGGGGAGCCTGCTTCTCCCTCTGCCTGTTGCTCCCCCTGCTTGTACGTGCACTCTCTCTCTCACACACAAATAAAATCTTTTAAATAGCAAATACATACATACACACTTAGATAAAATTTATTTTAAAAAAAGAAAGAAACCAAACACTCATTTGCTACTGTGACCTTTCCCACCCAGCCAAACCCGCCCCAACAGGTACCAGCTGAACCCACCTATCAATTTTGGGGAGAGTAGTGATCCAGACCAGCAACGGGATGAGGAAAGCTGCTGTCTTGCCGCTGCCGGTCTCAGCTACACCAATGATGTCACGATTCTGCAGCCCAATGGGGATTGCCTGCCGCTGGATAGGTGTCGGTTCCTGCAGGGACCCAGGGAGGGGGAGGGGTATAGGTGGTGCTCTGCTCCCTGGGCTATTGCTGACAAAAGCGGGCCCCAGGCACAGAGCAAGGAAACATGGTCACCAGAGGCCAGTACTTCCATCAGAAAGGGACAGACAGGGTCATTCTGAGTGCTCCCTGGCAGAAAAGGAACCAAACAGAGGAACAAAGGAACAAAGCTCTCTGTTCCCAAATTAAGCCTGTTTCCTCTGGAATGTCAGGTCTTCTGGGCCAACCTGCCCCTCCTTACCTTGTAGCCACACTTATCGATGACCTCCAAGATATGCGGGGGCAGAGAAGAGTCCTTCCAGGACCGGATGGGATTGGGGATCTTGCCACCTTTGGTGGTGATGCTGTAGTCTTCTCTGAAGATCCGCCAGTCCCTGTCAGTCATCTCATCTAACTTCTTCTGGGACCAGTGCCGATCATCCCAGCGCTGCTTGGCTTCCTTCTTACGGAGCTTGCGGAGTCTGGCCCTGGAGCGGGACGTGAGGAGCAAGTGGGATCAGTACCTTGCAGCTCCTTTTTGCAGGCACTGATCTCTGGCCAACCACCCCCAGCCCCGCCACTCACTCCTCCTGCTCCTTTTCTTCCAGTGTCCGCCTCTTCTCCATGAGGTCTCCATAGAAACGCGACTGTTCTCGCTTCTGCTGCTTCAGGTCGATGCCTGCAATGAAGCCCCGTCCCAGCAACTGCACCTGGTGTCGTTCCTTGTACCTGAGATGGAGACAGAGGAAGAGAAGCAGAAGCTGTGACAGCGGCAGGAGGGAAGGGTGGACTACCCATATGCCCTGATCTGTCCTGATCCATCTGACCTTCCCAGCCAGGGTCTTTCCTCACCCAGAGAGCCGGCTGACTACGCGCCCACGAATATCCACAGCCCAGAATCTTACTTCTCTGTCCACAGCCGCCACTTCTCTCCAGGAACAGCTGAAAAGACTAGTTTAAAAGACTTAGCACTCAGGCCCGGAGCCACTCACAGGGGGTTGTAGTCGATGGATGTGTCCTCAGAAGCATCCCACTCAAAGACAAACTTGCGGTCATTGAGGTGCCTCGTGCGGCGTCGCTTCTTGATGCCACCCAGGTAACGCTCCTGCCCAGGGAAATAGGGTGCAGTTCGAGGCCCATTCGAGGCCCAGACAGATCTCAGACGCAGAAATCAGATCGGCCTGAGAGCCGAACCAAACCTGCGTGCGTGGGCTGGGGGAAGTGAACACAGAACCAAGGTCTGCACCTTAATGGCATGCAGCTCCTTGCTCTTATCCTTCTCCTCCCGGATCTTCTGCCTCCCTTCCTCATCCTCATTTCCATTGGTCTCCCGCTCCATTCTCTCCCTGCGTTCCCGACGTTCCCGTTCCTGAGGGTCTTCTGCAGACCAAGGAAAGCAAAGCTGCAGAAGAGCTCAGTGCAAGAAAAAAAGAGGGCACGGAAGGATCCAGACAACAGACACTGAATGAGAAGGGGCATCTCTACGACACAAGGGAAATGGAGACCCAACACAAAGTCAGTTTTCTCAACTCCCCCATCCCTCCTTCTTCCAAACTCCAGACCAAACTGGTTTCTGGCCCTCATGAGTGACGGGACAATCCCATCCACCTCCCCTATCCTGCCTAGAGGCTACACAGGGGAGGGAAACGAACCCAACATTTTCCTGCCCAAGTCTTGGAACTGTTTTCTTTTCTTCCGCTCTTCCTCAAGCATCCTCTGCCGCTCTTCCACCTCCTGCTGCCGTCGCTTTAGGGCTTCAGCCTCTCGTTCTGCTTTGGAAAGGAACTTGGGCTACAAAATAGATTGGAACTGTAAACAAAGGACACAGGAGCAGGGTATAATTGCACCACTGATGAGGAGACAGCAGGGAGCCCGGCATTGCTCAGGCATTACGCTTGTTACAGAAAACACAGAGAGGTCTAGGACCCTACTAAAGCCTGAACTGTTTCCCTCAAAATTTGTATGTCAAAGCCCTAACCCCTGGGACCTCAGAATATGACTATATATTTAGAAGCAGAACTTTTAAAGACACTTAAAAAAAAACAAAAAAGATTTTATTTATTTGACAGAGAGAGCACAAGCAGGCAGAGAGGCAGGCAGAGAGAGAGGAGGAAGCAGGCTTCCCACTGAGCAGAGAGCCCGATATGGGCCTCGATCCTGAGACCCTGAGATCATGACCTGAGCTAAAGGCAGAGGCTTTAACCCACTGAGCCACCCAGGCGCCCTAAAAACATGTTTAAGGTAAAATGAGGCTCTTTAGGTGGACCCTAAACCAATCTGACAGGTGTCCTTATAAGAGAAAATCTGGACACACAGAGACAATGGGGGCACGCCCACACAGAGGGAAGATCATGTGAGAACAGAGAAGACATCCACCTACAAGCCAAGGAGAGAGGCCTCAGAAGAAACAACCCTATGGACACCTTGATCTCAGCTTCTAGCCTCCAGAACTGTGAGAAAATTAATTTGCTGTTTCTGTCCCTCAGTCTGCAGTGCTCTGTTACCGCAGCCCTGCCAACTAACAGAGACCCCCATATTCTCACCTTAGCCTCAGCTTCTTCTTCAGCCTTTTTCTTGGCCAGAAGTTCCTCCAGGGATAGTGGCTGGGCCTGAAGATAAAGCACAGGAGTTCAATCAATAAAGGCTCTCTCTCTTTGAAGATCGATAATGGAGAACTTGAACTGAAGACGAAAACGTGAGATATCTTTCCTCTCCTTTACCTTAGGCTTCTTATCACCATGCTCATCCTCTTCATCCTTCTTAGAGTCTCTATCTTTCCGAGATTTAAAATCTTTTCCCCGGCCAGGAGATAAGCTTCAAGAATAAAGGAACAGGAAAGGTTCATATCGCTCTCTTACCCCCGCCCCTCAATAAGAGTCAGCCTGAGCCCCAGAGAGGATGGAAGTTTTTCCATGATTCCACAAGACTGGCCCATGGCCATCCACTGTACCCTGAAATTTCCTTTGCAGGCATGGTCACTGTCTGCTCTGAAACCTAATGATGGCCCTGTCGTGGCCCCATTCTATCTGAGTTTCCTTTTCCAAAACTAATCTCTTCTCACAAGCGGGTCTTCAGTACCAAGGGCAAAGACATCTCTTCCAAATAGCAGGTGCACATAGGGGAAAAAAAAAATCCATGGGGCACCTGGGTGGCTCAGTCATTAAACGTCTGCCTTCAGCTCAGGTCATGGTCCCAGGGTCCCGGGATCAAGCCCCACATCAGGCTCCCTGCTCAGTGGGAAGCCTGCTTCTCCCTCTCTCACTCCCCTTGCTTGTGTTCCCTCTCTAGCTGTTTTTCTCTGTCGAATAAATAAATAAAATCTTTTAAAACTCCTGCTTAACTTTATAATATACAATGAATTTAGTCTACAAGGTCCCGCCCGCACCAATCCACCCTCCCCAGATACTGCTCTGTATCCCCACTCTCCCTTCCTAGCAGTCCCAATGATGCTTCCTCCACAACTGCCACAAGCCCAATCTACAAGAGATCTTAAACAACCCCCTGTATTTGTTATGGAATTGTGTCCTTTGCCCCGAATTCTAATGTACAAACTCAGAGCCTAATAAAAACTTTATATACAAAGTTTCCAGGGGAAAGAGATCAAGATACGGGGCATTAAGCTATCCCAACAAACATATGTTGCTATCTTGGGTAGAAACCTGAATGATCCAATGGATCTAAGGGAATGTTTTACCAGCTGGTAACCCTCTCAAATTAATTTCTAACCTTTAAGAACAAGTTGACCCTAGATGGTTGTGACTTCAGTAACTGTTATAGCATCTGAGGATCCACGCCTTCTAAAAAAGACAACTCTGCGATTGCTACCAGTAGGAGCCACTAAGAACAATTTACTTTCCCGTGACGCTGAGCCAGCTTAGAGGCAGAGAGGAAGAGATGGGAGCATTCTCCTAAAGCCCCCTCCTATTCTCTCAGGTACCTGGATCGCTTACGGTCCTTGTCCCGTCTGTGCCCATCCTTGTCCCGGTCTCGGTCCTTCTTATTCCGATCACGCTCCTTTTCCCGTTCTCGTTCTTTATGCCTTCGTTCTCTAAAGACAGCAAATTTAAGAAATCATGTAGTATTACCAGAGTATATAGCTTGACCACAGCACTAAAGAGGTTCTCATGTTCTTTTCTCCACAAAGTGATATTTTACAAATTGGGGCATATATGTCCAGGAGAAGCCATGAGGGAATTCTATTAAAGGGGCGCCTGAGTGGCTCAGTCATTAAGTGTCTGCCTTTGGCTCGGGGCATGATCCCAGGGTCCTGGGGTCAAGCCCTGCATCATGCTCCCTGCTCAACAGGAAGCCTGCTTCTCCCTCTCCCACTCCTCCTGCTTGTGTTCCCTCTCTCACTATGTCTCTGTCAAATAAATAAATAAAATCTTTTAAAAAAGAAAAAGAAAAGAAAAAAGAAAGTCTTCTAACTACTAAGCATTAATGCCAATGACGGACCACGGCCTATGCAAAGAGAGGAACTTTCCTCCTCCATCATCTAGACCTTCATCTTACAAGTTCCCTCTTAACTTTTAAGAGCTACTGGGTTACTAAGTGTAAAGAAATATATGAAAGACTAATGTCCTAATACTAGAGTCATCAGAGGAACCAAGAATGAAGAAGTTTGAAATACACTCTCCCTTCCCACATAAGACATACAAAGTTCCTTTACCTTTCCGTAGACTTGGAACGGGAACGTGAGCGAGAACGGCTGCCTCCCCGACGCCTATCCCTTGAACGATGTCGCTTCCTGTCTTTAGATGGGGAAGACTTCCGGTCCCGGTCTCTATCTCGCTCTCTGTCAGGAGTCCGAGATCGCTTCCTTTCCTCTTTGGAAGGTGATGCATCCCGGTCCTTTTTGTCAGCTAGCTCTCCTGCCATCTGTCACAGATAAGAGGAATATTTATTATGTACTAGGTACTGCTCTAAACTGTTTATATATAATCTACTTATTCTCAAAACAATCCTATAAGGTAGATATACTAGGATGCCTACTAAAGATTTTATTTATTATTTATTTGACACAGAGAGAGAGAACACGAGCAGGGGAAGTGGCAGGGAGAGGGAGAGGGAGAAATAGGTTCCCCACTGAGCAAGGAACCCAGAGCGGGACTTGATCCCAGGACCCTGCCATCATGACCTGAGCCGAAGGCAGACACCTAATGACTGAGCCACCCAGGCATCCCAAGGAATGCCTACTTTATAGAAGAGGAAATGGAAACGGAGGTAGGTAAGTTCTCTTGAGCTCACAAAGAAAGCTCAAAAGAGGAAAAAAGGAGTTAAACTTTGATATTTGGGATTATAATCAGCACCTCAAAGAAAACCTAAATTTAAATGGAGAAACAAGCTCACTTTTACCCAGATCAAAAGAAATGTACTTTTCATTATGTATTCGGAAAACTTCATGGAGAGTACACAGAACCTCTATGCACTTTTTTTTCTTTGCAACTTACTGTGAATCTATAATTATTTCAGAATAGAAAAGAAAAAAAAAGAAAGGTACCAAAGACTAAAGGTCACAGTCATCCTGACTAGCACTCCCTACTCAGATTCTCACAGCCTTGATCATCACCCAGTCCCATGAACAGTTTGAGCAGGAATCTGTTCTATGCCCCTCCTGCCTGGGGGACACTGAACACCATGCTACACTGTCAACTCCTTCAGACTACAAAATCTGCTTCAGCCACTAAAACGACACTAAAGTCTGAATCTACCTTTACCCCATCACCATCACCATCATCCCTAAGACTCAGAATACATTTCTCAGAACTTATCTTATCCCTAAATGGTTTGGTTGGAATATCAGCTCACCAGGCTTTCACTTACAATCCCCTTTCCTCAGGTAATTTCCTGCCATATATCTTTAAGAAAGGGTAATATGTAAAGAAAAATGAACAAGTAGCACTTTCAAAAGGTGAAGACAACCCACCTTGTCTCACAACTGTCTGAGAAATGACGCAATGTTCTATATTAGTACATCATGCAATTATACTTATATCTCTTCTCTTTAGAACCCTAAGAAAACAATCCAGAAGAAAAGTGTCTTCTCTACCAAGCATCCTAGAAATCACTCATTCTTTCAACAAATATTCACTGAGCACCCAGTAGGCGCCAGAAACTGTTCTACCTACTGGAGATATGGCAGTAAACAAAGTCTCTGATCTCCTAACACTTAAATTCCAATGAAGCAGATAAGAAGCAGAATAAGAGAATTTCCAATAGTAATGAGAACGAATAAGCAGGATAAAAGAGTGGATATGACAGGGAGGGGTAGGGACAAGGAACAAGAGATGGCTCAGGAAAGAATTTTTTTTTTTTTTAAAGATTTTATTTATTTGACAGAGAGAAACACAGCCAGAGAGGGAACACAAGCAGAGGGAGTGAGAGAGGGAAAAAGCAGGCTTCCTGCTGAGCAGAGAGCCCGATGTGGGACTCGATCCCGGGTCTCCGGGATCATGACCTAAGCTGAAGGCAGTCGCTTAACCAACTGAGCCACCCAGGCGCCCCAGGAAAGAATTTTTTTAGATGACATGGACGCTGAGACTTCAATGATGGGAAAGAAAGATTGCAAAGATCAGGGAAAAGATTTTGTTGGGTAGAAGGGACACCAAGTACTAAGACACTGGAGCAAGAACTAGCTCAGCACGTTTGCCAATTAAAAACAGACTCATGTGGCTGAATGACAGTGACCCGGGAGAAAAATTGATTCAAGACGAGTTCAGGGAGATAATCAGGAGTCAGATCAAGGAAATACGTTTTAGACCAGGGGAAAGGAACGTGGATTTCAACCCAAAAGCAACAGCAACCTTAAAGGGTGTTAAACAGGAAGTGATGTGATCTAACTTTACATTTTTAAAGAATCTGATGACTTGCAAGAAAATACAGAAGAGGGAGGCAAGAGTAGAATCAGAAACACTAAGAATGCCATTTAGTAGTCTAGGCAAGAGGTGACAGTAGCTTCTTCTAAGAAAGTGGCAATTGAAGTAAAAAGTGCAAAGAAGTAGAGAGCTTCAGGATATACTTAGAGGCTGAGCTGGCAGGACTTAACTGATGAAGGGAGAAAGGGAAAGAGGAGACACAAAGATAGCTCCAAATTTAGGGTTTGACCAAACTAATGGTTCATGGTGCCATTAGTGACCAGAAATGATGGGGAAAGGAACAGATTTAGGAAGAAACCAAAAGTTTCATTTTGAGAATGCAATTCTAAAAATCAGGAGAACCTGGAGACAAAAATTTGAATTATCAGTATATAGATGGCTTCTGAAGCCAAGGAACACTAAATAATACTACCTAAATAGGCAGTATTGTTAAGAAGGAAATAGAAAAGAACCACAATTAAACTCTGGAGCGCTGCAACATTTAGAGGTTAGGCAAAGGAGGAGCCAGAGAAAAAGACTGGAAAGAAGCAACAGAGATTAAGAAAGGGTGAAAAAAAGTAAGTATGACATCACAGATGCCAAAAGTGTGTTTCCAGGAGGGAGTGGTCAACTTTTCCAAGTGGAAAAAGACTAGGAGATACAGGAGTGACCCTTGCAGTTGGAAAAATGGGAGATGGTTGGTGACCTGGACACAAGCTGTTTTGACGGCCTGGAGAAAATAGAAGCCTGAGTGGAGTGGGTTTAGAAGAGAATGAGAAGTGAGAATAAGGAAACAGTAAATATGGGCAACTGTTATTATAGGTTATACTTATCACAGGGGCCTGATAACCAGGCTTACCCTGATCATCGCTTCCCAGCAACCTTCTTTGCAAACCTCCAGGTCTCTGAGTTCCTTGGTTCTTGTAGGGTAGGTGCAGGTCCTTTCTCTCATCCAATTAAGTATTTATCAAGCATCTACTATATGCAAGGCACCATGTTAGATGTCATGCTCAGTTACAAAAGGAAATCAGGAAGGAAGATCCTGTCCAAAGGAAGGTTACAGAACAAAAGAGGATATGAGGCACTTACCAAGGTGAAGGCTGAGATGAAGTAATATAGGAATTCAAAGAAGTTTCCTTTCTTTTGCAAAAGAGGATTTGGAAAGATCTGTGGAGGAAGTGGCTCTTGAGCATTTAAGTATAGGTAGAATTTGAAGATGTGTAATTGAGGGTGCGGAAAAGTCATTCCTAGCGAAAGAAATAATACAGGAAGCGCAGAGGCGGGAAAACATGACTGATTCTGGGAGAAAAGCCAAAGTTCCAGTTTGGCTGGTGCAAGGGCTACTCGAAACATGAAGGAATAAGCTCGAATGGAGGGTATCACAGGTGCTGTGTGCTCATGGGCAAAAGTCTGACCCGTAACATCGTCCAGGGACCTGGCCTGTGTCCCCAGGAGCCAACACTCCGCCCTGGGGCCCGCGCCCCTTCGCTCCAGCCCGCCAGAGCTCTCCGGGCTCGTGCCTCTAACCCTGGAGCGTTCTTTCCCGCCTCATCCCGAAGGCAGGGGCCACCGCCGTGCCCCCACTCTCGCCCTCTCTCCAAGCTCGTGGGGACCGCCTCCGTCGCTTGGGACTCACCACTCTGAGTCTGAACCGCCCAACGCGGCCTCAACGTTGCCGAACAGTCGCCATCTTTCCCGTTTCCTGGTCGCCGAGATGCAGTCCCCGGCCGCGAGGCAAGCTGGGAAGGTGAGTTCCTGGTGCAGAGCAGCGCGGGCCAACATCGGAGGCCTGAGAACTACTCATACCATAATGCACCGCGCGAGCGCCGGCCCCGGGCCGAGGGGTCTGCTGGGCAATGTGGTTCTCCAAACATCTGAACCTGAGGAAGTCAGAGTTACCTGTGGGTTTGCTTCCAGCCAGAGGTTCCCAGAAAGACACGGCCTGTGGCTTACGACGAAGGAATTTAAGGGCTTCCTGACTATCAATAGCGCTTAATCGTCACTGGCAACTACAGTAACAACAAATACTGTACCATTTGTGGAAATGCGTTTTTACCAAAAAAAAAAATCTGTGAGGTAGATTAACCCCATTTATGGGTAGACAAACTAAAGATTAGGTTACAGGAAGGAATGGCCTAGTGTTTCACAATGAGGATGGGACAATTCGTTGTGTGGGACTATCCCCGACTTAAGAGGATGTATTAGCAAGGTTGGCCGGGTGGGAACAACCTCCAGTAATTGTGCCAACTCCAGATGAAACCATAAGTGGATTACAGAGTCCTGGAAGGATGGTACCACCTGGTTGTTTTCTCAACATTCCATGTAGGAGCTTGGCTTCCTCACTTTCTTGCTCTTCTGGCCAGTTGTTGGGCTACCTTGTGGTTCATCCTTTACCAGCCCCACCTGCCCAAAGAAACCAAACCTTGCAACTTCTAGGATGGTTTAGATAGATACCAGGAAGTGTCTAATGCCTTCTCCCTTCCCACTTTCTCATCATCAGCTTTTTGGTTTCAGTACCACGGGGCTGTAGGGTTGGCTTTTCTCTCTGAATGTATGTTCACTTCTCTTCAAACAGAGCCATAATCCCAAATAATCCTAAAACCCTGAAACACCACACACAATGGCCCAAAGTAACCCTGGGAGAGATAGGCTTCTGCTCTTAGAACTCTGCAGCCTTTGACTTGCCCGCTTTTACCCTAGAGAAGAATCTCAGGGGAAAGGATGTACTAGGTGTAACTCACACAGTGAACACTGGAGGGCTCTTCACTCACAGAATGCAGCTAACAATCAGCCCCAAGGTGTAAACCTTAAGAGAATCTTCGAAGTGCCCAATTCTAGGCTGGGCACTTGTATCTCTTATTTTACTTACTCCTCATAATAGTATGATGCGGGTATTATCATTATTCTACTGTGTAATTATGCTTTTGATGGCAACACAGTTGAATGAAGCCAGGATTCAACTCCAAGTTCATTTAACTTTAGGATCCATGTTCTTCCCCTATTTCCAGGCTACTACTCTTCTTTACAGATAAGTAAACTGAGAAACTAGAAAGGTGAAGAAGTTTGTTCAAGTTCATAGTGGCAGAGTTCCCCTAGTGTTTTTGTTTTTTTTAATATTTTATTTATTTATTTGACAGAGAGAGAGATCACAAGCAGGCAGAGAGAGAGAGAGGAGGAAGCAGGCTCCCTGCTGAGCAGAGAGCCCAACATGGGCCTCTATCCCAGGACCCTGAGATCATGACCTGAGCTGAAGGCAGAGGCTTTAACCCACTGAGCCACCCAGGCGCCCTCCCCTAGTGTTTATGCAGAGCTTTCTCATTACCCATTGTGCTTAAAGGATACTCATATGCTTTGTCCTACTCTGCTAGTTCTTTCACAAACATGCATCTTTGGAGATGGAGACAGAGGAACTATGTTCTAGTTAGGACCATAGGTAGAATCTCCTATTTAGGTACAACATGGCTAACAATAAGGAGCCCATGGGAGTATAGTTAACATTGAGACCCAGTCGGTAATCCTGACTCCATTACTTAGAAGCAGCACGATCTTGGGCAAGTTACATAGCATCTCTGACTTTTCTCACTTATAAAATAGGAATATTTCTTGCCTCACAGACTAGGATAGCAGATTTTTAAAAAGTGCATATTCTGGAGTCCAGCTGCCAGATTTGTATCCTGGTTCTATCACTCTCCAACTGTGTGATCTTGGGCACATTAACTAACTTCTCCGAACCTCAGTTTCCTTGTCTGTAAAAGGAGGTAGAAAGAAAGCCATAGGGTTAGCACAGGAATAAGTAACAGAAAGAATCCATAAGTGCCCTTGACCCCATTTAACAAACATTAGCTGTTATGATTTACAAAGTGTGATAATGTAGGTAAAGTTCTCAGCACAGTGCTGAGCACAGAGTAAGAGCTCAATACATAGTAACTTTTTATTTCCAGCACACTGAAACTTGGGGAAAGGAAGGGATACTAAGGCCCCTGAGCTGCCATCAACAGGCAATGGAATTGGGAGATCAAGAAAACGGGAGATATTACCTCTCCTTGAATTCAGAAGAAACCAGAACCTCAGGAACCTCCCCCAAACCATGCCTTCAGTCTGTCCCACATTCTGCAGGGTTTGGAATCTCAGTGGCTTGGATCCTCTCCCAAGGATTTCACCAAACCTTGTCTCTCTCCTCTAGACTCTCTAGGGCAGTGGTTCTCAACCAGGAGTGATTTTGCCCCCAGAGGATATTTACCAATATCTAGAGACATTTTGATTGTGTGAACTGTGGGCTGGGGATGGGGGGATGGGGAGAGGGGATTTGCTATTGACATCTGACAGGTGGTGGCCAGGGATGTTGCTAAAACATTCTCCAATACACAAGACAGGCCCTAGCATCAAAAGCATGACCTAGTCTAAAACGCCATTAGTTCTGGAGCACCTGGGTGGCTCAGTTGGTTAAGCCACTGCCTTCAGCTCAGGCCATGATCCTGGAGTCCTGGGATTGAATCCCACTTCAGGCTCCCAGCTCAGTTCCGCAGGGAGTCTGCTTCTCCCTTCTCATGCTCTCTCTTACTCTCTCTCTCTCTCAAATAAATAAATATTAATGGGGCGCCTGGGTGGCTCAGTTGGTTAAGCGACTGCCTTTGGCTCGGGTCATGATCCCGGGGAGCCAGGATCGAGCCCCACATCAGGCTCCCTGCTCAGTGGGAAGCCTGCTTCTCCCTCTCTCACTCCCCCTGCTTGTGTTCCCTCTCTCACTGTGTTTCTCTCTGTCAAATAAATAAATAAAATCTTAAAAAAAAAAATAGGGGTGCCTGGGTGGCTCAGTGGGTTAAAGCCTATGCCTTCGGCTCAGGTCATGATCTCAGGGTCCTGGGATCCAGGCCCGCATCAGGCTCTCTGCTCAGCAGGGAGCCTGCTTCCTCCTCTCTCTCCACCTGCCTCTCTGCCTACTTGTGATCTCTCTCTCTCTGTCAAATAAATAAATAAAATTTTTTAAAAATTAAAAAATAAAATGTCATTAGTTCAAAGGTTGAGAAGCCCTGGCCTGGGGCTAAGGAGCTCTTCACTGGCTTATCGGACTTGGGTAAGGGGTTTGGGCGAGGTAGCAGGAGGGGGAAAGAGGGACCCTTGGAGATGCCAGGGAACAGTGGAGGCAGCCACTCTGCAACCCACAGAAAGGGCCCCAGGATAGCTTCTTCCTTGTAGGCAAAGACCAAACAAGAACAACGGAGAAAGAAACTAAGAAAACGGAGCCAACTTCTTTATATGTGTTATATTTTTCATTAATAAATAGGTTTTTCTTCTTTAAACACAGAACATAGAACAGATTGAAACACTCCCCCCTCCCCCCGATTCCAAAGACAAGAGTCTATAAAACAAAAGCCAGCTGTACTGCCCTAAGGGCAGAAGAAGTCTGGTGACCCCCACCCAGCCCTGCCCCCTGCAGCACCACCACCCCACACTGCAAGAGAAGGGGGTCTGGGGCTTCTCCCTTGGACCCTGGGGACTTAGGTGAGAAGCATATGAATGTATGATGTCACCTCTCCATGAGGCATGGGCTATGCAAAGATGAGGTTTCCTTCTCATTGGCTCTGACCAGCTCCTGCCCTTCTGGTTTTCAGTTATGAAGCACCAGGGCTCAGCTCCCAAGGGAGCCGCCTCTTGGCTTCCCCACTCCACTCCTGTGCGGCTTCCTCAGAGGGGAAGGGAAGGGCTCAGGGACCCCTCCCATCCCCTGGCCCACATGGAAGCGCTGTGTGGAAGAGGCATGATGCTGAAGGTGAGGCTCCTACAGGCCCCCAAGCCCATGAGGCCAGCATGCCCCCCACACCCCCACACCTTTCCTTCCTCTGGAGCAGGGGCGACACTGGGGCAGCCACCCCCACCACAACCTAGTGCCTGGCTTGGGGTGTGATGGTTCTTTCTCAGTGTCAGGTCCTCAAGCCGGGCCTGGCTCTTTCCTCGTCCCATTCCTGTCTCCTTCCAAGCCCTCACCATGGCTGTCTGAAAAACGCATGTCCAGTGTCCTAAATTGTCCCATCCTCCCTCTCCCCCGTGCCTCTGCAACCCAAGGGAGGAAGTGGGAGGTTGCCTCCCTTCTCCAACCCCCACTTCACATAATGGAACAGCTTTTGGCCTTTTCCTTCTTGAAGGTAGAAGAGATGAGTTCGGAACGACTGGGGAGGTGAAGCAGTCGCTTGGAGAGGCTTCGGACAGGGCTTTTGGGGGGCACCGGGCTGGGCTTGTTCAGACACACCATGGACGCCGTCCGGAAGATGCTATGGATACTCTTTTCTGAGGTGAAAGCCGAACCTTCCAGGTAGATTTCTGCACCCAGCTGCTTGGCTATCGCACAGCCCTGTGGAGGGGGTGAGGGCGTCAAGACAGTTGTCCCATGTGGCTCTGAGACACTGCCTTCTGTCTTAGCGGTACTCCTCAGGGTTCCTACCGATGGGACCCAAGTGTCAGTCTCCCACCACCACCCTCTGCTCGTGATTTTCTGAAGGGGAAGCTTAAATGCGCCTTACTATCGCCTGTAACACTTTTAAAACAATACTGATGTGAGACCTAGTAAATCAGAATTTCTGTGGGTGGGCATTAATATTTTTTTTAAGATTTTTTTTATTTATTTGACAGAGAGAAACACAGTGAGAGAGGGAACACAAGCAGAGGGAGTGAGAGAGGGAGAAGCAGGCTTCCTGCCGAGCAGGGAGCCCGATGTGGGATTTGATCCCGGGTCTCCGGGATCATGCCCTGAGCCGAAGGCAGTCGCTTAACCAACTGAGCCACCCAGGCGCCCCAGGGCATTAATATTTTTAAGAGCTCCCCAGATGACTCTAAGGTGAACCACTGGTTTAAAAGGAATAAGCCTTACGTTCCCACACGTGAAAGAAATTACCCAGGAATTTCATGAGAAACGCAATTTCTGTATCTTTCTTCCAGAGTGACTCTATAGGCATGGAGTCAGGAATTCTAACAAGCACCTCTAGTGATTCTGAGGCAGGTGGTCAACCAAAAATAATCTCAGATACTAGTGCACACAGGAATGACTCACCTGCCAACCTACCGCCTCTAGCAGGATGACTGGTCTGCTGATTAGAGATGGCCCCCCAGAACACCAGTTCTCCCTCGTAAAAGTGAGAGTTTGAGCAAGGTCCTTTGCCTGTAGTCTTCCCCACCCCACCCCACCCCACCGTTAACACATACGTGTGTACACACACACACACACACACCTGCTCATAGGAGATGGGTGCCTGTTTCTGGTGGGACAGCTCCATCAGTGTGCTCAGGTCTGTTCGCAGGTCTGTCTTGCAGCCAATAAGCAAAACACGGGTGCTAGAACAATAATCTAGGATTTCCGTCCTCCACTGAAGAGCCATGTAAAAGGGGAGGGGGAAGGGAAGAAGAAGGAAGAAAAGTCAGTGGCTGAAAGCTACCTGGGGAAATTCAGCTGGCAACATCACACACACCATCTGGCTTATCACCCGCCCAGCCCTCCCTGAGTCACACAGCACCACCAATGCACTAATTACATCATCTTCCTGCCGGTGAGTACCTTGGGGCCACAGGAGTGCTGACTCTGAGAGCCTGCCCCTTCATTCAACAGCCCGGTTCACCCAAAACAGTTGTCCCACGTGGCTCTGAGACACTGCAAAATCTCCTCCCACTCTCTTCCAAGCATATGAGCCATGGCTCTGGCCCCTAAACCCAGTGAAAGGGCTTCACAGGTCCAGAGAGCCGAGAGGAACAGAGGGAACCCAACCAGTCTCTTCCCAAGGAAAGGAGATAATCCCAAAGTCTTCTAGAAATCTACTTCCAAGGGGTATCCTGAGACTCTTCAGGATGGGCAGACTTTGCCCCCAGACGAGGCATTTCCTACCTCGTTCAGGCTGCCTGGCTTGCCCAGCCCTGGTGGGCCTGGGGTCAAGGGTTACAAAAGACCCATCTCCAAGCCTCAGATTCTGTCACTGCAAGGTTCTGACTTTGTCCTTCACTTTCTGCATCCCCCCCCCCCCCGCCACCGTCCCTTGCTGGGCCTCTGATGGAGCAGTACGGGCTACAGCAAGGGCGGGAGGCACAATTGGAGGGAGCTTGGGTTCTAGTCCCAGAGCTGGAGCTAATGGTAAGGTCTCAGGCAAATTGCTTCCTTCCCTGGCCTCAGTTTCTTCCCGCTACAGAAGAGGGCACTGGACAACAAGGTCGCCGAATTCCTTTTTGTTCTCCAGCTGAGCTAGAGACGGCGCAGCTATCCAGACTCACCTTCTTGAGTGCACTATCCACTGTCTCTGGGCGGCTGATATCAAAGCACAATAACACCGCATCCGAGTCGCTGTAGCAGAGTGGACGGACATTGTCATAGTAGGGAGATCCTGGTATGCAGAAGAAAGAGCTGATGGCAAGCCATGGCATTTGCCCTTCCCTCTGGGCCTAAGCCCAATGAGCCCTGTGAATTCCATTGTTGGCCCTTAGGTTAGCTGGCCCCACCCACCTCCCAGGGGAACAGATTGCCCCCTAGAAGCCCAACCACCTGCCAGAAAGCAGTACAGAAATATCATCTTCCTTAGTCCTGAAAAAGGGAAAAGGGAAACCAAAAATGGGGTAGACTATAATCTGGCCCTGATTCCTACAGTGTGGTTAATCTCAGGTCTGCCAGTTTTCTGAGTCCCAGAGGAGGATGCTCCCACCCCTGCAGAGAGACCAGGGCTTGGCTCAGATGTCTTTTCTAAAGACTGCCTGCTGCCCAACCTCTGCTCCCTGCTTCTGCTCCAGGGTCTCTCCAACGAAGAAACAAACCTGCCTATTATGTAACTGGCTGCCCAGCTTCTTGGCCATGAGGTCAGAACTCTAGGGGACTGGCAGGGAAGGGGGAACAGCACGGATTCAGTGCCTTACTTTTTCTACCTGCAAGAAGCTGTAGCCCCTATCCCCCAAGATCTCAGGGAGGCAGTTTCAAAGACAGCAGCACCCATACCCATAACTAGGGATTTGGAGGCTCGAGGAAGGGTCCTTCACCGGGAGGGCAGCAGGCGCTGCAGACCCTGGTGGCCCAGTATGGGAGAACGCAAGGGGCTCAGCCTGCCCCTCCCATGCCCTCCACCCTAGGGGAGGAACAGTAGCAGATTTGGAACCCAGACAATCCGTGCTCAGAATAGCAAGCAGCCCCTCTCCCTGCACCGCAATCGCCATGGAAACTGGGGGGAATCCAAGCTGAGGTGGGGGTTGGTTGTAAAAAAAAAAAAAAAAAAAAAAGAGAGAGTAAAGAGGAGTTGCGGTAACTGTCCGCTCCTCAGCAATCCACCCCCATCCCCTGTCTGAGGTGGGGTCTTAGCTCCGCAGCACAGAGCAAAGGGAGCACTGCAGCACTGGGGAAGGGGGAGGGGAGGGGAGGAGGCCTCCATTCTGGCTCCAGGCAATCCCCCTCCCCTAAGAACAGCAAGTGAATAATGGGAACAGGGAACAGGGTCGACCCTGGCCCGGATGCTTGGAAGCCCCATCCCACACACCACTACCACTTCTTCCTTCCTTGTGGGCACCTAATTTGAAAGAAGGAGTTGGAGGACGACTGATAGTCTGCATCCTTTCTGAAACTGGGGGGTGGGGATGCGACAGATACCACTTTGCTGACTTTCTATTATCTGGACTGGGATTCAAGGGCTGCATTCTGATGTGGGGGCGGGGCGGGGGCACTCGGGGGCAGTGGTAGTAAAAAGAGATGAGCTGCAGTAAGATTCTGGGAAGATTGAAAGGTGGGCAGGGTAGGGCAGCCGAAGTCCCATACATTCTGCAGCCGAGCTGCATTCCAGTTGGATCCAGCCAGCACAGCACAGTCCAGAATAACCAGAACCCTGCCTCCCAACCCCTGGAACTGCAACGGAGAAAGGCATACCAGGTAAAGAAATTTTTGTTTTGCTTTGTTTGGGGGAAGGAGGAAGCAAGGGGAAGGCCCATTTTCTGCTTATCCATCCCCTACCCCCAATATTTTTCAGACCTCAAAAATTAGATCATGGGGACAACAGCTCTTGGAGGAGTAGGATGGCATATTTATTATATGTAACAGGAAACCCCTAGTGATTTACACAGTTCCTCTTTAAACTCAGCCTGAATGTGCATTTTTGGAGGGTGGATTTTATTTTCTTCCTGTTATTCCTGGCTTTTAGTCCTTGATTATGACTCGGAGCCCCATCTATTAAAAAAGAACTGGGGTAAAAGAGATAATGGGAAGGGATCCAAATCAAAGCAAAGGACAGCCTAGCACTGAGGGTTTAGAGTTCAGAGAAAAAATATTGCTTTCTACATTCCAGAAAGACCCGGCATCTTCTACCTCAGCCCGGTACAGTGGGGGGCAGGGTGACTGTCACAGCCACCCCCCCCCCCGCCACTATCTACAAGGAGACTGTGCCCCACATTAAAGCCATCTCCCCCATCCTCCAAAACATCTATGATGCATCGCTCCATCCCTGAGCCGCAGCGGTATGACAAGTGGAACCAAGCTGCGGCAGGCGGACAGCAGTGGCCCAAGATGGAATGCAGGAGAGAAAACTGAGTCAGGAGCAATATTTCCCCCAAACAGGCTTGTCTCCTGGCCTCATCCACCACTGCCTCCAGCAGCAGACTCCTGCCTCTTATTTGGCTTGGCTCTGGGGCAGTAAAAGCGGGGTGTAGGGATAGGAGGGGAGGGGATAGAAATGAAGCTCTGCCTGACTGCTTCCCAGTTATATTCATGTGTCCATTCACCTCACCATCCCAGCCCTCTGAAAGAAGGAGCTAGACCCAGAGAAGTGGCTTGTGGGGCTCATCCTCTCTGCACCCCTGGACCTGCCAACCAAGGGAATCTTCAGGTCTCCTCTGTCAGTTTCCTGGCCAGCATCATACACACTCCTCCCCAGTGAAGAGGGAAACAATTTCTTGTAGCAGACCAGTAGGGGTGGGAAGGGGACATTTGGGTCCAGCAGTCTTACCTGAGGTGTCCCAGAGGCTGAGCTCCACCCTTTGTTCCTCTGTCTCCAAGCAGGCCGTGTAATTCTCAAACACGGTGGGCACATATGTCTGTGAAAAGAGAGGAGCTCGTCACACCCTGCGCACCCCTGCTCCCCTAACCCTCTGGTTAGTGCTGACTACACAAGAAGCCCCTCACCTTAGTGAGACACTAAAGTGACGGGAGCTAAGGGGGGGGGGGTAGGGAGGAAAGGGGAGGGGGATACTTGGTGCAGGAGGGACCACATGGGACAGGAAGGCGGGGAGAGTAGAGGCACGGGCACTTAGCTCCACGGAAAAAAGAAATCTGAGTGACTTCCAGCCGGGGACAAGCCCCCTCCCTTCCCGCACTCCCCCCCCAATCCTAGATGATCAGAGAGGCAAACACACAGATGTCCCTCATCTCCAGATTTGTGTGTCTCCCAGTTTTAAAGCCACAAGCAAATGCTAGCTCTTTATCTCCTCCCACAAGCCTCTCGGACCGGCAGAGCAGCAGAAGCCCGCCTGGGGACCTGCTCGCAGAACCTCCGAAGAGGACATGAGGAGACCGGCAGGTATTACGTCAAGAAGAAACCCCAGACTCTCAAATGCCTCCAGTTCCCTCTCCCGAGAGCTGACCGCGGGATAAAGGGAGGGAAGAGGGCATCTGATCGGGCTTATGGGTGAAGAGGTGAGGAGGAGCCCGCGGGGCGGCAGAAGTGGAACAGGTCTCAGGGGAGGCGAAGGCAGGGCAGTCCTCCAGCCGGCCGGCTGAGGATGGGCAGGGTGGCGTGCGGCAGGCTGGGGGGAGACAGCCCCCCGCGGAGGTGGGAATGCAGCCCCGGGGAAGACAGGCAGGCAAGGAGAAAAGCTGGCCAGCCGGCGGGCCACTCACCTCGGGATAGCAGTCCTTTGCTAACACCTGTAACATCGCGGTCTTCCCGCACTGCACATCCCCCACCAGGACGAGCTTACATCTGGCCACAACTGGCTGGGGGGCCCGTCTCTCCTTCATGGCTGTAGCCTCCGCGGGACGTGGACTCTGAGTCAGAGACGAGAAGGTAGCGCCAGGTGCGCCTCACCACAATAAGTCAGCCGGGCTCCTCGCCTCCCTCTAAATGAAAAGGAGGCCGGCACTGCTACCTTATATTGGCCCGGCCAAGCCAATCACAAGAGGAGGCGGACTCTGTCAAGGCCAATCCCTAAGGTGGGATCCCCTCCGGCAGCCAATGGTAGGAGAATCTGAGTCAGGGCCCTCTTCCTCCCTTCCTTTTCTCTTAAAGCTGCATCTTTGCTTCCCCTGCGAGGGGATTCCCACGCTGTTTGCATTTGTATTAGGAAAGGGGGAGGGGGACGTGAAGCAAAATCAATGGTCTTGAGTGCCCATCAATTAGTGTCAAAAGCAAACTGGCCATGAAGGCAGAAAATGAGGTCAAGTCGGCGCTGTCCCGAGAGAAAGGATCTGCCTCAACTACAGACAGGTGGCAGCCAGACTGGGGGTGGGAGGGTGGCCCCACAGATCTCTGACCTCTTTGTTCCGTCTAATCCCCATCCAAACCACTTCTGGATTCCTCTCCCAGAGACTCCTGCTGTACCCCTTTACCATCTACCCCTTTCAACCCCCAAGTCCGGAATCACCTTCACCTAAATAGGTGATAGATGAGAGATGAAAGACAGATGGATAGACAGATCTTCTTGCATCATCTGGAAAAAACCCACATAGTTCCTGACCCAGAGATGGGTAGAGAGAAAGGAATGAGGGTGTCTGGCAACTGGGGATGAGAGAGAAGAGGAGAACAAAGCAGACAAAGTCCCTGTTGGGCCAGATCACTTCTCACCCCCTGCCTGTCAGGAGCTGCCTAACGGTGTTTGTTTGGCCACCCAGATTCCGCTTCCTGGATGAATCAGGCACCGGTTCGGTTCCAGGTTGATATGGACTCATGCCACACACTCTGTGTGTCGTCTGGTTAAAGTCCAGACTGGAAGACTGGGCCGGGGACTCTGGGATCAGCAGACTGGAGGGAAATCCAAGGTTGAAAGGAGCTATGTAACTGCCTACCAGCCCTGCCCCTCAGAGCCATGGCATGTTACAGAGCCTCTCCCCTAGGCAGAACCCTGAGATATACACAGCTTGAGTAGCCCACTGATTATTCAGGAACCAAAAAAGTCTAAATAAGGCCTCCTGGGGATCAGGGATTGGAGTAAAGCTGATCTTGGGCAAAATGAGAGCACCCAGGAGTGTATCTTTAGGTCCCTTCTCCTTGTCTAGCTCAGCACCTCTGGAGCATGCCCTCGGTCTTGTCTCGTCTGAGCTTTACCTTCACTGTTGTCCCACCCAGGAATACTTCCCCTGATGTAAAGGATGTTTAGGGATGCCTGGGTGGCTCAGATGGTTAAGCATCTGCCTTTGGCATTGGTCATGATCTCCAGGTGCTGGATCGAGCTCCACCTCAGGCTGCCAGTTCAGCATGGAGTCTGCTTCTCCCTCTCCCTCTGTCTCTCCCCCTGCTTGTGTGCACTCTCTCTCTCAAATGAATAAATTTTTAAAATATTTTTAAAATGAAAATAAAAATTAAAAACATAAATAGGAGCACCTGGCTGGCTCAGATGGTTAAGCATCTGCTTCTCGGCTCAGGTCATGATCTCCAGGTCCTGGGATTGAGCCCCACATCAGGCTCCCAGTTCAATGGGGAGTCTGAATCTCTCTTCCTCTGCCTCTCCTCCCTGTTCATATGCTCACTCTCTCTCTCTGTCTCAAATGAATAAATAAATATTTTATTTTTTTTTATTTGACAGAGAGAGAGAGGGAACACAAGCAGAGGGAGTGTGAGAGGGAGAAGCAGGCTTCCCGCCCAGCAGGGATGCCAATGGGGTGCTCAATTCCAGGACCCTGGGATCATAACCCAATCTGAAGGCAGATGCCCAACTGACTGAGTCACCCAGGCGCCCAAAATCTTTAAAAATAAATAAATGAGGGCGCCTGGGTGGCTCAGTGAGTTAAAGCCTCTGCCTTTTGCTCAGGTCATGATCTCAGGGTCCTGGGATCGAGGCCAGCATCGGACTCTCTGCTCAGCAGGGAGCCTGCTTCCTCCCCTCTCTCTGCCTGCCTCTCTGCCTACTTGTGATCTCTCTGTCAAATAAATAAATAAAATCTTAAAAAATGTAAAAAAATAAGAAAGAAAGAAAGAAAGAAAGAAGGAAAGAAAGAAAGAAGGAAAGAAGGAAAGAAAGAAAGAAAGAAGGAAAGAAAGAAAGAAGGAAAGAAGGAAAGAAAGAAAGAGAGAAAGAAAGAAAGAAAGAAGGAAAGAAGGAAAGAAAGAAAGAGAGAAAGAAAGAGAGAAAGAAAGAAAGGATGTTTATAAACTTTTCCCAGACCCAAAGGGACAGACTTCTAAGAGTGAGCTTTCCAGTGCTCACTATAGACAGGAGAATGGAGGGCATTTCGAGAATATAACTTAGCCTGTGTGCCTCTCCTCAAATCCTATGGCATCCAGTCATGGATATGGTATCCAATGACTTGGCTAAGGGTTCCAGGACTAAGTGTTGCACAGTCCTCTACTCATCTCCTGAGTTACCCCTTCCTAAGGGAACTTCCAGAGTAGTAACACTGATCCAGGTGCTACCAGAGCCCCCAGGCTCTCTGGAAGTTTTTTCCCCATTTCATCCCCAAAGTCTCATTCTCGGCCCTCAGATGATATTCTGTCCATAGAATTTGTCCTCTTGCCCTTTTCCAGTAGGCTGACAGCCGCTCTGAACTGCCCATAAGGTTTGGGAAATTTCCAGGAGCAGCTGTAAGATCACAGGTGCCTCAACATGGACTCCTTCCCCTCAGCCTGTCCTTTTCCTCCCCTTCCTCACCCTCAGTCTCATCTGGACTCAGTTCTGGAGCCCTCTATGGAGTTCCCATACATCCTCTTAACCCTTAACTTGGTTCCCTCCAATAGCAGCCCCCACTGGACTCCAGACCCCAAGGCTTTAGCCCTCTCTCTCCCCCATGTTCTCTACCAGCCTCCCCCCACACAGCCTCTCCACCAGTCACTCTGAAGAAACATTCCATGGAAGTAAAAACTGTTCGTGCCATGCAAACAGCTTCCTCTGACTTCTAACAGGAGTGCTATTCCGGACCTCCTCTGAGACAGGATTTCTGGGAACTAAGGCTAACACTGATTCCTGCCTGGGTGGCTGCGTCTCAGGGCAGGGCAGCAGGAAGCCTGAGCTGTGAGACAGAGCAGCCCCCATCATAGCTGACTCTCACGATATTGTGTGGGTCACACGGTTGTGAGTTGTGGTGGGAAAAGTGAGGCATGTGTATATGTGTGTGAGGTCAGAAGGCAGCGTGGCAACCTGAAGAGAGAATGGAGCCAAAGTTCAGCAGGTGTGGGTTTTGGACCCTGCTCTGTCCTTAACAAGCTGTTAGGATTTTTGCCTAAGTCACTTCCCTCTCTGGGCTCATTCCTTACATGTAATGTGAGGAGTTTGGACTGGAGAATGGGATTCTTAGCCTTTCTTTCTTCTTCCTTGTTTTCTCTCTCTCTCTCTTTCTTCTTTGACTCCCTTCCCTAAGTTTGTTTAAACCTTTCCTGAGTGTCTTTATTTAAAAATCCATAGCCAGAGTAATAAACTTACAAGGTGACTCTTTCCTATCAAGAAAGAGGTTTGGGGCACCTCGGTGGCTCAGAGAGTTGAGCCTCTGCTGTAGCTCAGGTCATGATCTCGGGGTCCTGGAATCGAGTCCCGCATGGGGTTCTCTACTCGGTTGGGAGCCTGCTTCCCCTTCTTTCTCTGCCTGCCTCTCTGCCTATTTGTAATCTCTCTCTCTGTCAAATAAATAAGTAAAATCTTAAAAAAGAAAAAGAAAGAGGTTATACTTGAAAACAAGGTTATACTTGAAAACCTTATCCTAAGGTGGAAGAAGCCGGGCACAGAAGATGGCATAGTGTCTGATTCCATTTTTGTGAACTATTCAGAGTTGACAGACTGAAGAAAGAGCAGACAGGTAAGTGGCTGCCTGGGGCCGTCAGGATCGGGGGAATGGGGAGTGACTGCTAATGGATTCGAGGTGTCTTTGGAGGGGGTGATGAAAATCTTCCAATTTTGCTCGGACGATGGTTGCAGAATTCTGTGAATATACTGAAAACCACTGAATTGTACAGTTTAAATCAGCAAATTATATCATATGTGAATCATATCTTGATAAACATGATACTTTAAAAAATAGTTATAATTTTAAATGTTATTCATATAGTCTCCTTTAGCTTATTTTTTTAAATTTTTTTAAAGATTTTATTTATTTATTTGACAGAGAGAAACACAGCCAGAGAGGGAACACAAGCAGGGGGAGTGAGAGAGGGAGAAGTAGGCTTCCCGCCGAGCAGGGAGCCCCATGTGGGGCTCGATCCCGGGTCTCTGGGATCATGACCTGAGCCGAAGGCAGTCGCTTAACCAACTGAGCCACTCAGGCGCCCCTCTTTAGCTTTATTTTTTAAAGAAGCCTTTTGTGTGTGTGTGAAAATGTTCAAACATTTAAAAAGAGAGAAAGAGGGGCGCCTGAGTGGCTCAGTTGGTTAAGCGACTGCCTTCGGCTCAGGTCATGATCCCAGAGACCCGGGATCAAGCCCCACATGGGGCTCCCTGCTCGGCGGGAAGCCTGCTTCTCCCTCTCTCACTCCCCCTGCTTGTGTTCCCTCTCTGGCTGTGTTTCTCTCTGTCAAATAAATAAATAAAATCTTAAAAAAAAAGAGAGAGAGAGAGAGAAAGAATAACACAATGAATCCCCATGCACCTGTCACCGAACTTCAGTAATTATTGTCATAATCTTGCTCCATTTATTCCCCCCACCCACTTCTCCCCATTATACTTCCTGCACAGAATGATTTCCAAACACGTGTTCCACAGCATATCATTTAATCCATAGATATTTCAGTACTCATCTCCAACAGCAGTGTGCTAATGTGATCATAACACCATGATCACAACTAAAAATAAACAACACACTTTTTTGTATCATCAAATATCCAGTTGCTGTAAATCTTTTCCCAACTGTGCCGTACATTGATTTAATCTAACACAAGGTGCTCATGTTGAATTTGGTTGATATGACCCTTAAATGTCTTTTTTTAAAAAATATTTTGTTTATTTATTCAACAGAGAGAAACACAGCTAGAGAGGGAACACAAGCAGGGGGAGTGAGAGAGGGAGAAGCAGGATTCCCTGCAGGGCAGGGAGTCTGATGCGGGGCTCAAACCCGGGTCTCTGGGATCATGACCTGAACGGAAGGCAGACGCTTAATGACAGAGCCACTCAGGCGCTCCTTAAATGTCTTTTATTTCATAGGTTCTATCTCCCTTTTTTTTCTCCTTGTGATTCATTTGTGGAAAAAAGCAAGTCGTTTATTCCACAGTGGCTTCCATATTTGGGATTTTGCTGATTACATCTTCTTTCCATGTAGTAAAGCTCCTTTACACATTAAATCTTATGTAGAACCCCAAAACACAGAGAAAAGATGAAAAACCAAATTGCTCTGGTTGAATCAGAATGAGAGACTTGGGGTGCGGCTCAGTCAGTCTCCCCTCCCTTCTGGGGGTACTTCCAAGGAACAAACTACAGGGGACACAGTTTAAAAACCACTCACCTGGTTAGCGCACGCGCGTGCGTGTGCGTGTGTGTGTGTGTGTGTGTGTGTGTGTGTACCACATGTTCAAAGCTCAAGACTGCCCTATCTTTTTTTGGCTCTGATTACTCTGATAAATTCCTTATCTGGGACAGTGACATAATACACAAAGGTGTTCAGAGTGATGGCAAATTCAAATTCACTCAGACTCTTACCAGAGGGTACACAAGCCCAGTTTTTCTCTGCCCTAGGGATTCTTACAAAGAGCTCCCAGACAACCTGCTACCTGCACCCTTATAAGTGTGGCCGACGAGCCCCTTTCTCCCCTCCCTTTAATAGGTCTCCAGTGCCCTATTCCTGTAGCCTGAAGCCAAAACTTCTCATGATCTCAAGGATCTCTGGCTCTGAGCACTGGGGAACCCCTGAGCTTTGGCATTTTAGCTAGAGCAGCCCCTGGAGTGCTAACCAAGTTTCAAAGACTTAGTGCTTGCCTTCGGAGAGTTTACAGCTCTGAGGCAAAATAAAGCAAGAGCCTTTTGGGGAATGAACACTAAGTGCAGTAGGAGTGATGAGGAGAGAAGGTTCAGATCTGGTTACGTGATCTAGAAGGCGGTGGAAGAGGGTTTCAATTCTTTTTAAAAATTTTATGTGACTATCTATATCTATCTATCTATCTATCTATCATCTATCATCTATCTATCTATTTATTTGAGAGAGGGAGAGGGACAAGCAGACTCCGAGCAGAGCACAGAGCTCTGATGTGGAGACCCACCCCACCACCCTGAGATCATGACCTGAGCTGAAACCAAGAGTCTTAACTGAGTCAGACGTTTAACTGACTGAGCCACCTGGGCGGCC
>PITA01024506.1:0-26147 GCA_004023965.1 Spilogale gracilis | reverse complement strand
GTGTCTGGAAGAGGTTCCTGAGCCCCCTCCCGTGCCAGCGGGCAGCAGAGGACTGTCGTTTTCACACGGAGAGGTCTTCCTGTGTGACCTTGTGGTATTGGAAGGACGCAGATTGAGTCTAAGCATTCAACTGCAGATTCTTGACCCTTAGGACTGACTTCTCAAGGCTGATCTTGTCTGAGGAAGAAGCAGCATAGAAGAGGAGGAAGAGGAGAGCAAGGAGTCAGGAATGGCTGTCTGTCAGGTACACTCATGTTCTTGGCCGATTGTCTCTCATTCCCACTGCGCCCTTGTTGGACTCGCTCATCTGACCCTGAAGTGTCCCGCCTGAGTCGTGTCTGTCCACACTCCCCGGGCCTTCCCACAGACCCTCTCTTTCCACTTGGATTCCATCTCCTCATGACGTGGGAGCCTGTGACGAAGGCCTTTTATGTCATGAAGAGCTGACTCCTTATTTCAGTATATTTAAGTGTGTATATATGTGTGTGCGTGAATGCGTGGACACGCAAACCCCTAATTTTTGAAAAGACATTATCATTATTTCATAAAAAAGTTATTGTTAAAATTAAATCTTAAGCACTTTCCATGGCTATACATTTTTCCTGCACGAACATAAGTTAAACAGCATAAGAAGAGTGACATTTCTGTGTACATGTATTTATGCATCTCCCTGTTGTTAGCCTTGAACTTGTTGCAAATTGTCTCAGGGAGTCCTCTGTCAGTCTGTTCTCCATGCTGTCTGATATATGTGTTTATCTGCTTAGGTTCAATTCCAAAGCCGAAACATCTGGGTTGAGGAGCTTGTTCTGCCCTTTCCTAGTGTTTGACCCTGGGCGGGTGTCGGGGAATGTGTGTGACACAGGTGTCTCCTAAGGAAGACAGGAACAGATCTGCCTTTAATGAGTAATGTTGTTACAGTTAGTGCCGGTAAAGCATTTAGTGTAATGCTTACCACATGGGAAGGATTCAAGAGCTTTTATTCATTGCTGTTGCTATCATGATCCCAATTTTTAGATTCTGGCCTTTCTCTAAAGTCATTGTGGACACTGTCATCTCTGAAGATACCACTTGTGTTCATCTAGATGTTAAATATCACTCAGTGTATAAAACACGATAAGTAACACTTCCTATAGGGTAGCCCTGTATTAATTGTCTGGGGGGGTGTTTATTTTTTCTTAGTAATCTCTACACCCAATGTGGGGCTCAAACTCACAACCCCAAGATTAAGACTCGCATACCCTCTGGCTGAACAGGCCAGGCACCCCTGATTGCCTATTTTTATATTTCTTATATTGTCTACAAAAATGAAAAACACCCTATTGATTGAGAGGCCATCCTAACCTCTTATGGAAAAGTATAATAGGCCAAAATAAGGGACACATAACTAATTCAGAAATACCTTATGTGATCTGTAAGAACTTCCTCTTTGTCTGAATTGATCCTTATACATCTCTCCTCTTCTCGTTTTATGTGAAGATAAGAACTCTCCTCATGGCTCCTTGGTGAAATGTGTTCTCCTTTCAGGGATGGTTGACCTTCAGGGATGTGGCCATAGAATTCTCTCAGGAGGAGTGGGAGTGCTTGGACCCCAGCCAGAGGGCCTTGTACAGGGACGTGATGGTGGAGAACTACTGGAACCTGGTCTCGCTGGGTGAGGATGACGTCTGTCCAGCTGTGTATTTTCCCTTGTTTGCCTCCTGGGAGCCCCTGCCCTGCTTGACTGAGATTGAAGCCCTGTTGACTCACATATGAATGTGGTCTCTGGACTTTTTATTTACACTTTCTTCCGATGATCTGCGCACTTAATCAGGCACGGTGCCAGACCTCAAGTATGCATAAAGCCTTAGGAAAACCAAAATACCCAATACCATTTGTTCTACCCCTGTGCTCTTGATTCCCTAGTTCTTAGAAGAAAGTGAGATATTCATATAACTGCTCTAAGTCTTCAGAGGAGTCAGTGGGTGGATGAATTTTTGAAACTGTTTTTCAGCTTTCCGGAGGTATAGTTGACAAACGGTAATATATTTAAAGTGTACCCCATGG
This sequence comes from Spilogale gracilis, assembly GCA_004023965.1. Taxonomy (NCBI): domain Eukaryota; kingdom Metazoa; phylum Chordata; class Mammalia; order Carnivora; family Mephitidae; genus Spilogale; species Spilogale gracilis. The sequence goes on along the minus strand of PITA01024506.1, from coordinate 24,104 downwards.
TGATTTGAAATACACATACATTGTGAAAAGATTTCCAGGGCGCCTGGGTGGCTCAGTTGGTTAAGTGACCGCCTTCGGCTCAGGTCATGATCCCAGAGTCCCGGGATCGAGCCCTGCATTGGGCTCCCTGCTCAGCAGGAAGCCTGCTTCTCCTTTCTCACTCTCCCTGCTTGTGTTCCCTCTCTAACTATGTCTCTCTCTGTCAAATAAATAAATAAATTTTTAAAAAAATAAAGAAATGTAATAATTTATTTCAAGGCTTTTTTAAAAAAAGATTTTATTTATTTATTAGAGAGAGAGGATGTACACGCACATGAGTGGAGGGAAGGGCAAAGGGAGAGGGAGAAACAGACTTCCCGCAGGGAGCCTGATGAAGACGTGGGCCTCAATCCTAGGATCGAAGGATTGTGACCTGATCTGAAGATGGACACTTAACTGACTGAGCCACCCAGGCGCCCCTTATTTTGAGGCTTTTAACCATGTTAACCCCATTAGAAGGTTTAGAATATTACATGTTGTTTTTTTTTTTTTAAAGATTTTATTTATTTTGACAGAGAGAAACACAGCCATAGGGGGAACACAAGCAGGGGGAGTGAGAGAGGGAGAAGCAGGCTTCCTGCCAAGCAGGGAGCCTGATGTGGGACTCGATCCCTGGTCTCTGGGATCATGTTCTGAGCCGAAGGCAGTCGCCTAACCAACTGAGCCACTCAGGCACCCCAGAATATTACATGTTTTGTAGTAAAGTCTCAGAAATGTTTTTGCTTAGTAAGATCCAGCAACCTTCTGTCATGATTTTAATCAGTTGGCCTTTTGCCTATGTCTTGGCTCAGCTTGCCATCCCAAATACCATAAACCAGAGGGCTTAACTGATAGAAATTTATTTCCCACAGTGCTGGAGGCTGGCAAGTCCAAAATCTTAGTGCTAGTCAGTTCAGTTCCTGATGAGCATTCTCTTTCTGGTTTAGAACAATGTCTTCTTGCTGTGTCTTTGCATGAGGGAAAGAGTGAGAGGTTGCAAGCACTCATATCTCTTCTTCTAACAGCTCTAATACCATTCCTGGTACTCCGCCCTCGTGACCTGCCAGACACCCCACCTCCAGCACCATCCTATTGGGGGTGGACACTGACTTTGAGACCATGCAGCCTGCATTATATTTTGTAGGTTTTTATTCTGCAGTTTTGTCCAAACTGTGTTTGATATGGCCTTAGTTAATAAGGTTTCCATACGCAAGCTCTTTTTTCTATATACGCTGTGGCCAGTAACCTAGAAAACTAAAGAACATTGTGTAGATAGGGAATTGCTCTTTTGTTTTGCTGTTACATAAAATAATAATTGTGATTTATGGGTCATGAGTTCAAGCCCCACGCTGGGTATAGAGATTACTTTTAAAAAGTCATACTTGTGATTTCTGACTTCTGTCCCCAATTTCTATTCTTTTTTTTTTTTTTTAAGATTTTATTTATTTCCAGTTCTCGTATTGTGTGCTGGTTCTAGATAGAAGCCCTAGCTTTTTTTCTTGAGAGAGTTGTTAAGAATTCCACAAACTGTAACTTTGTGTAATTGTTGTTATTAATTATTTCTATCCTGGTTTCACTATAGGTTACTAGAATGTTTTATTAAGTGTCAATTGTCATGATTCATTTTTCTGAATGTATAATGCAATATAACGTAACTGACTTACTCCATTGATCAGTATTGCAAAGTGGCCATTCCAAATGACTATAGTTTTACAACCAGTATTCAGACAAATATTTTTATAACTTTGTTTCATCAAATTCTTCTTCATCTCCCCAGCACTGCTATGGTTTTCCAGCTCCAAATTGCCATTTACTAGATTAGTCATCAGATAAGTTTATTTTGGATTATTTAGCATTAGAGCCTATCATGCTGTACATTAGCATTAGGACATAATAAATATGCAGTAAGTATGCATGGTATTTTTATCTCTTCAGATATGAAAGAGGCATATATTTTCTGTGAAGTAGTATGTGATTTAGGGCCATGATGGAAAAATACCCCTTCTCTCAGGGCTAGCATAAATTTGCATGCTGATTTTTCTTTCTCTCTCTCTTTCTTTCTTTCCTTCCTTCTTTCTTTCTTCCTTTCTTTTTTTCTTTCTTTTTTTGCCATTGATTATTTAAAGTAGGCTTCTCTAAAATTAATTTGAATTACATGTAATCACCTTTTTATCTTAAAGAATCCTATTCCCTTCGTGTTCCTAAAAATTGAAGATTGCGGTTCCTTTTCATAACTGACCAAAATCTGTAGTACTTTTGGTGTAATTTGTTTTTTAATAGGAAATTTTTCTGTATTTAATGGGAAACTTATGGTTCTTTATATCTTGTAGCCATCTCTCCTAAATGTATGATCAAGGAATTACCTCCCAAAGAGAACAGTAACACAAGGGAAATACTGCAGACAGTTATATTGGAAAGACACAAAAACTATGACACCGAAGATTATGCCTTTAGAGCAATCCAGAAGAATATTCATGACTTTGAGTGTCAGTGGAGAGACAGTGAAAGAAATTATAAAACAGTGCTTGTGACCCTTAACAAAAATCTCACTGGTGGAAAGGATCAATGTGGTAGAAGAGAGGCAGGAAATAAGCCAACTGAAAATAGGTTTGGACTAAGCTTCCAGTCATATCTGGATGGAGTGCAGAGACTTCAGCCCAAAGGGAAAATTTTTGAATGTCACCAAGTTGAGAAGTCGGTCATCGATGGTTCTTCAGTTTCACTACATCCCAGAATTCTTCCTAGTGTCGACACCAACTCTAATGGACGTGGGAATGCTTTCTTGCATTCTTCATTGCTCACGCAAGAGCAGAAAGCACACATAAGGGAAGAACCTTACAAACCTGATGAGTGTGACAAAGCAGTTAATCCCAGTACACACCTCACTACACATCAGATAATCCATCCAGGAGAGAAACCATATAAATGTGATGTCTGTGGGAAGGTCTTCAGTCACAACTCACACCTTGCATGTCATCAAAGAATTCACACCGGAGAGAAACCTTACAAATGCATTGAGTGTGGCAAGGTCTTCAGTCGTAATTCACACCTTATACGTCATCACAGAATTCACACTGGAGAGAAACCTTACCACTGCAACGAGTGTGGCAAAGCCTTTAGTGAGTGTTCAAGTCTTACTAACCACCAGGTCATCCACACTGGAGAGAAACCTTACAAGTGCAATGAGTGTTGCAAGGTCTTCAGTCAGAGTTCAGGCCTTGCAAGCCATCGAAGAATTCACACTGGAGAGAAACCGTATAAATGTAACGAGTGCGGCAAAGCCTTTACGTATAGCTCGCAACTCACTAACCACCAGGTCATCCATACTGGTGTGAAGCCTTACAAATGTACCGAGTGTGGCAAAGCCTTTAATCAGAGCTCACATCTCACTAGACATCAAATAATCCACACAGGAGAGAAACATTACAAGTGTGACGAATGTGGGAAGGTCTTCAGTTATGATTCACACCTCGCACGTCATCGCAGGATTCATTCTGGAGAGAAGCCTTACCAGTGTAACGAGTGTGGCAGAGCCTTTAGTATGTATTCAAGCCTTACTTATCATCAGGTTATCCATACTAGAGAGAAACCTTACAAATGTAATGAATGCGGCAAGGTCTTCAGTCAGAGTTCGAGCCTTCCTAGTCATCGGAGAATTCATACTGGCGAGAAACCGTACAAATGTAATCAGTGTGGCCGATCTTTTATTCAACGCTCAAACCTCACTAGACATCAGATGATTCACACTGGAGAGAAACCATATAAATGTAACGTGTGTGGCAAGGTCTTCAGTCAAAATTCGAGCCTTGCAAGTCATCAGAGAATTCATACTGGGGAGTAACAAATGGAGTGAGTGTGACAAAGCCTTTCTTGTAAGTTCAAGCATGAATTAGCCTTAGAGAGTCCACACTAAAGAGAGGTCATGTAAATGTAACATATGTGGCAGAGGACTTAAACAGGCTTCACAGCTCCCTAGACACCAGGATTTCTATCTCTGATGAAACTGTGTTAGTGTAACGTGCATTCTAAGGCTTTTGCCTATGGATCAAAACTGGAGAACATCACAGGCCTCAATGACTCTGTAGGCTTTCTGTCAAATATTAATGCTTTGATGTCATGAGAGTATTTAAACTAAAGAGAAACCTGCAGATTTACTGAACATTTAAAGGCCTTTAAAGCAACAGTGTGTCCTCGGGGTTCACCAGTTTTTCATAGAACAAAATAGTTCATAACAGGAAGAAGTCTTACAAATGTAATGAATATTTTTATATTTCTCCCATGACTTTCACAACAGAAGCCACATCAGAGAATTCTTATGAGGAATAAAATACCTAAGTCTCAAGTTCTCTAAATTTAAACCGAGATGATACATACTGCAGAATAATCTTTTAAAAAATACTTAACGCATACCACAGAATAAAAGCCAAAATGTGTTAAAACTCTAGATGGAAAAAAAAACAGATGCATAGAGATATTGCAAAGGTATATAGAGCCTGACGATACTGTGGTTTCTTTTCTAAATCGTTTCTAGTCTAAAGTATTATTGTTTTATACTTCATATTTAAAATTATCGTTTTTGAGCTAATATTTGTATAGGTGTGAAGTTTTTACAGAGATTTTCTTCTGGGATGGGAAATCAATTGGTCCAGCATCTTTTCCATTTTTTTCCTTTTTAACTCTCTCTTCACTCAGTTTCTGTGTCTCTTTTGTCAAAGCTCACTTGGAAGTATTTGTGTTGGGCCATTTCTGGGTCCTCTGTTCTTTTCCATTGATCTGTATGTCTTTTACTGCACAAATATAATGTAGTCTTGATTATGTTTCACTATATTAGAAATCTAGAATGAGTGATTCCAACCACTTTATTCTTCCTTTTCAGATGTTTCAGGAACTTTTCTAGTTCCTTTGCCTTTCCTTATACCTTTTAGAATAATCTTTTTTGTGTCTACGAAATATTTTGATAGAAATTACATTAAACTTGTTTATCAATTTGCAGTCATTTGACATCGTTTCTATGTTGTATCTTCCAATAAATGGCTGTGGTATGTCTGTTTGTGTGATCTATAGATTTTTAGCATCAGATCTCGTCAGTGTTGTATTAAATTAATATATGTACTTTTTCCTTTTTGAGCAATCATATCTATGTATTTTAGATTTCAGTTTCTGTGTGTTAATGCTATTGCATTGAAATAAGATAGATTTTTTAAAATATGTATTTATTTAGAGAAAATATGAGTGTGGGGAGGGGCAAACGGAGAGGAAAAGAGAGAATCTCAAGCAGACTCTGTGCTGGGCACAGGGCTTGATCTCACAACACTGAGATCATGACTTGAGCCAAAATCAAGAGTCAGACACTTAACCGACTGAGCCACCCAGGCACCCCAAGATAGATTTTGTAAAATGTTGATCTTGTGTCTTCAGAATTTACTCATTTCACAGAGTACCTGGCTGACTCAGTTGGAAGAGCATGCAATGATCCTGGGTCATTAGTTCAAGCCCCATATTGGGTGTAGAGATTAGTAAAAAAAATAAACAAAAAGATAATTTACTAATCTCACTTACTTTAGAGATTTGTAGATTCCTTGAGCTTTTCTATGTATACTATTTCTTTAGTTCCTAATGTAGCTGTAAGAAATTAGCACAAACTAAATGGGTTAAAATAAAATTTATTCTCTTAGAGTACTCAACGTAAGACACCTAAAACAGATCTACAATACTGTTAACCTTCTTGATATTCAGGGGAGGAATATGTTTCCTTGCACTTTCCAAGTTCTGGAGACTGCTTATGTGCTTTGCTTCCTGGCCCACTTCCTCCACGGTGGTATCTTGGTACCTATTCATCGTGGTTCAGAGCAGCAACTTCTCTATGTCTCCAGCCCTGCTGGCATCCTTCTTTTCCTACCCTGCTCATTATATCATGTCTGTTCAGATAATCCAGGATCATCTTCCATCTCGAGATCCTCAGCTAGGGCACATTTGCAAACTCCCTTTTGACATAGACTGTAACCCTCACAGGTTATGGGGATGAGGCTGTGCCCATCCTTTGTGAGTGAGTGTGTGGGGGAGGCATTCAGCCTGCTGCAATTACAATATTTCTATCGATGGTACACTATTCTACCTTCCTTTCTAGTCTCCAGCACTTTTCTGTCTTTAAATTTCATTGACTATATCTTAAGGTTGACTAGCAGTGGTGACAGGACATCATTGCCTTATCCCCAAATTCTGTGGAGGAAATGTTCAGTCTTTCACCATTAAACTTGATATTTGCTGTATAGTAAGGTTTTGTAGCTGTTCTTTGAGTTGAGGAAGTTTCCCTCTGTAGGTTGTATCCTTGGAATATTAACACCCTATCAGATATATAGTTTGCAAATATTTTCTCCCATTCTATAGATTGCCTTTTCACTCTTGATGGATTCTTCTGCTGTGCATAAACGTTTTTTAAGGAATTTTTTAAAGATTTATTTATCAGAGAACATGAGAGAGAAAGCACAATAGGGAGAGGGAGAAGCAGACTCCCAGCTGAGCAGGGAGCCTGATCTGGGCCTGGATCCCAGGACCCTGGGATCATGACGTGAGCTGAAGGCAGACACTTAAATGATCTGAACCACCTAGATGCTCCTGTGCAGAAACTGTAGTTTGATGTGGTCACACCTGTCCCTTTTAGCTTGTTTCCCGCCCCCCACCCCCACCCTGCGTGCTTTTGCTGTCAAATTCAAAAACCATTCCACAGGCCAATGTCAAGAAACTTTTCCAGTTTTCTCTAGAGTTTTATAGGTTCAGTTCTTAGTCTTTAAGTTTTTGATACATTTTTAAGTTGATTTTATGTATGATGTGAGATAAAAGTCCACTTTCAACTTCTGCATGTGGATGGAGATACAATTTCCCCAGCACCATTTACTGAAGAGACTCCTTTCCCCAGTGTGTGTTTTGGGCACCAGTTTTGCACATCAGATGGCTGTAAATATATGAGTTTATTTCCACTCTGTCTAGCTGGGGTCTTGCAGGGCCTAATAGAGAATTATCAGTCCAGCTTCCCTCTAAAATAACCTCTTAGGGAATTGGGCTCTCTCCCCCTCCTCTTTGCCTCATCCTCATGTTCTTTCTCAGAACTGCTTAGAGGAGAATAGGGTTGGCGGGGGGGCTCCTACCTGTTAATTTCCAGGCACCCAGATGCAAATAAAGGGGTGCAAAGGACTTAAAATTTGGCAAGTGAATTTGTAGTTTCTGTTGCTTTTGTTGTTAAAACCTGTGTTTCAGGGGGCCCTGGATGGCTTGTGCTTATGTTCTCTCACTCTCTGTCGAATAAAAAATAAAAATAAACCCTGTTTCAAGAGGTTTTTTGTTTTGTTTTGTTTTGTATTTATTTTTGGTTTTTTAAAGATTTTTATTTGAGAGAGAGAGCGAGCACAAGCAGTGGGGAGGGTAGAGGCAGAGGGAGAAGCAGCCTGCCTGCTAAGCAGGGACACTGATGCAAGACTCAGTCCCAGGACCCCGGGATCATGACCTGAGCTGAAGAAAGATGCTTGCCCACCTGAGCCACCCAGGCACCCTCAAGAGATGCAAATAAAGGGGTACAAAGGGACTTAAAATTTGGTAAGTGAATTTATAGTCTGTTGCTTTTGTTGTTAAAACCTGTGTTTTAGGGGTCCCTGGATGGCTTGTGCTTATGCTCTCTCACTCGCTGTCAAAAAATAAATAAATTATATTATACATAATTTTATAATTATGTCTATTTTATGTTTATTTTATAGGCCAGTGTGACCTATGAATACCTATAGACACCAGTAAGATAATAGTGCACTGATTACTGTGAAATCCTACGGAAAGATTATCTAAGATGAAGGTTGGGTTTATAAGGGACCAGAGTGGCTCGATATTACCATGGTGACAGAAAATGCCTTTGTCCTTATCCCTGGAACAAGCATATAATGGGGACAAACACCCAAATCTTTGTACCACAACATGATGGGCTAATATTGGGATTTTGAAAGAGGCAAAACATGATAAAATAGAAGCTACGTTATTATTGATTATATATAACTCAATAATGAAGGAGGACTAAATGAAATTCCACTAGAAATAACAATTATTGAAAAAGACTCTATTCAAAAGACAAATATTCAAAATGACATCAAGAAGGCATGGAAAAGGGGGTGCCTGGGTGGCTCGGTCATTAAGCATCTGCCTTCAGCTCAGGTCATGATCTCAGAGTCCTGGGATCAAACCCCGCATAGGGTTCCCTGCTCGGTGGGGAGCCTGCTGCTGCTTCTCCCTCTGCCCCTCCCCCTGCTTGTGTTCCCTCTCTTGCTCTCTGTCAAATAAATAAATAAAATATTTTTTTAAAGGCATGGAAACGAATGCATTGAATAAGTTTAAATAGCAAATTCAATGTGAGCTTAGGATTGATATTAAAATACTTATTTTTAACAGAGAAATATCACAAAATACATCCAATGTGCCAAGTCCCAGACTATTTTTGTCTGAAACCCATAGCCACCTAATTTTTCCTCAAATAGTCATTGCTTGATTTCCAGAAGGATAGTAATTCCATCATAATCAGTATACCATAGTCCCCCTGTCATTGAGATACAATGACATACATTAAACACATGTCCAGCTTAAAAGGAAAATAAAGGTATTTATAATGTAGCCATTCCCTCTCATTTTCTCTCCAGAATTACCATTTGATTAGTTATATTTATTTATCATCATATGAAGAAAGATTTTATATCAATACATCTATTATTCTGAAAATACTGTTTGTGGTTTTAAAAAAAAATTTTTTTAAAGATTTATTTATTTGAGGGGCACCTGGGTGGCTCAGTTGGTTAAGCGACTGCCTTCAGCTCAGGTCATGATCCTGGAGTCCCGTGATCCAGCCCCCGCATCGGGCTCCTTGCTCTGCGGGAAGCCTGCTTTTCCCTCTCTCACTCCCTGTTGTGTTCCTTCTCTAGCTGTGTTTTACTCTGTCAAATAAAACAAAATCTTAAACAACAACACAAAAAACAGGTATGCGAGAAGGAATCCAGGGAAGGGCTGACAGCAGGACAAGAGAGGGGAACAGAATGAGCAGAAACCAAGAGGAAATACAGAAAAGGAAAAAGACAAGATCAATGCAGAGGTAGATGGAATGAGAGAGGAAAACACTTGGTAGTGACAAAAGATGGGTGGGCCTCAATCCAGATGATTCTGAGTTGACTGGATATAGATAATTAAGTTGTAGAATACTGATTTGTGCCTTTACAATTTAATACATTTAAAGTTTGTTTAAACTATATGGGTGAAGATGAGAATTTCAGAACTCCTGTCTAAAAGACTAGTGGGTTTTGTATTTATTTGCATCGGAAATGCAAACCCTGTTCAGCCAGGGAGCTGTGACTTGATTCACTCAGTTGTGGGTCACCCTCTTCCCTTTGTCTGAGCTGGGACTGGGTAGGGGAGGGGAGAAGTGAAGCCAGTAGCAACTGTCACTACACACTGCCTTTGTAAAAGAAGGTTTTATTGTGTGTTTTTGGTATTGCATTTACTTTTTTCCGCCTACTTCTCTCTCTTTCTCTCTCTTTTTTTTTTAAGATTTTATTTATTTGACAGAGAGAGAGATCACAAGTAGGCAGAGATGCAGGCAGAGAGAGGAGGAAGCAGGCTCCCTACTTAGAAGAGAGCCTAGGGGCGCCTGGGTGGCTTAGTTGGTTAGGCGACTGCCTTCGGCTCAGATCATGATCCTGGAGACCCAGGATTGAGCCCCACATCGGGCTCCCTGCTTGGCGGGAAGCCTGCTTCTCCCTCTCTCACCCCCCCTGCTTCTGTTTCCTCTCTAGCTGTGTTTCTCTCTTTCAAATAAATAAAAAATCTTTTAAAAAAAAAAAAAGAAAGAAGAGAGCCTGACATGGCCTCAATCCCAGGACCCTGAGACCATAACCTGGGCTGAAGGCAGAGGCTTTAACCCACTGAGCCACCCAGGCGCCCCTGCCTACTTCTCTTATATTTGATTCAGTAGTCTTGTTGTAGCTTGAGATAAATCTCAGTTGCCACTTTTTTTCCATCAGTTTATTTTTTATTATTTTAAATTAACATATAATTAGTTTCAGAGGTAGAGTTCAGTGATTGGTCAGTCTTCTAACACAGTGCCCATTAAATCATGTGCCCTTGTTAATGTCCATCACCCAGTTACTCCACCCCCCACCCCACTCACCTCCAGCAACCCTGTTTGTTTCCTATGATTAAGAGTCTTTCCGTTTATCTCCCTCTCTGATTTTGTCTTGTTTTGTTTTTCAATCGCCACTTTTCTATAAATAATTATTAACTCCTGAAATAAGCTTTGGGGGCCTCCTGTACTCAAGTCATGTTATTCTTTTCTCAGTGTGATACGTATAGGTTTTAGGTTTTTCTTTTAATCACCCAGTCAGTATGATATACTCTTAATTTTTTTTACTTTGACATCAGAATTATTTAGATTGTTAAAAATTACAAATTGTTTGCCTTTTACATTTGTTTCAGGTTTAGGTTGAGCCTGCGTGCTTTCTCCTCTCTCTCTTTTTAAAATATTTATTTTACAGCCAGAGGGAGAGGGGGAGAGAGAGAATGAGCACTGAGCGCAGAGCCTGACCCAGGGCTTTATTGAACGACCCTGAGATCATGACCTGAGCCAAAATCAAGAGTTAGCTGAGCCACCGAGGCGCCCCTCTTCTCTTTTTTTTCCCTCCTCTATCTTACGTATTAGAAATGTTTTTTGATAATTATTGCTTATTCTTAGGTTGTTTTAGTGAGTAGTTGGTAAGATTGTCAGTGGTCTTTTAGCATGTGAAACATAGTTTAACCAGTTGCCTAATGCTCCATCTTCTTTCCTGTGTGATCCTTTAAAACAGTGGGCTCTGAGCTCCTAAGTTGATGCTCCCCTCAAGTCCCCTTTGTCTGCTTCTCTGCAAATGGCTTGGATTGACTTGAATCTTTTTTTCCAAACTAAACAAAAGAATCTCCAACAAAACAGAAATTTTTAAAAAAAATTTTGCTCAGTTTATTTCTATAGCTGATTCTCTTTTGGTGGGTTCTGCACCAATGGTTATGCTTTTACAGTTCTGATTTTTACATGTTTTACTGTGATTTTCTGGAAAAGAGGAGTTAAATGCTTGGTATCCATGTGATCAGACTTTGAAAGAAACTTGTCTTTTGCTGGGGCATCTGAAAAAAAGGTCCTGGTGCCTCAAGGGGGAGGATGATAAGGACCAACTGCTTCTGGTCCCCCAGACTTCATTTCTGAATTCGCTACACCTGGTTCTGATCACTCAACTCAGACCTTGTAAGAAGGGTCTCCCACTCCGGGGCCTCAGCCAGCCTACTTGTAACATGGAGATGGGACGCTGGACCAGAAACTGTCGGAGCAATACTGACTCCTGAAATGATTGGTCTAATTGGGTCTGTGTGTGGTAGTTCTTTGTGGATGGAGTGCCTGGTTGTCATTAGAATTTTAAATGGGTCCTAGTTTTCCAAAACTGAAACCCAAAACCACTCGGATGGAGGCAGAGACACAGGCTCTGAGTCCTGGACCATCCTCTGTTGTCTTTCTCTGACCCAGGGGGAAATCCTCAGCAGATGATATCACTCCCCTGCATTGAGCCCCCTGCTGGCCTCCCGTGGTCATTGGGACAAAAAGCAGACCCCTTACAGTGGCTACACAGCCCTGGATCATCGGGGCCCCGGCAGGTCTGCAGCCTCATCCTGGGAACTTACACAGTTCACACAGCTCACTCTGCCCCCGTCACCTTCACCTTGTCTCTGTTCCCAGTCAACCAGCCTTTTCTGTCACAGGACCAGGTCTCTACTCTTTACCTTCTGTCTCAAAACGTCTGGGCTCTGGCCCTTTGTCCACCTTCAGGTATGGGCTCAGAGATGTCTCTCCAGCCTGTCCCGCCCACTGTCATCTGAAGTGCCCTTCCCCAGGCAGTCGGCCAGGTTTTTCAGGTTGGATTTTCTCCACGTCAGTCACCCAGATGAGGAAAGCTCTTCTCCATTGACTAGTTAGAGTCTTTCCTGTTTTTCCTCCACTGGCGGGCCCCCAGGCTAGCTGCTGCCCCTTCTTTTGGGCTTGTGCTTAGATGTTAGGGCTGTGGGCTGCTCTAGGTAGTCCTCAGGGAGACCACAGAGCAAGGGCAAGTGATGAAGATGGTGCCCATTTTTCTGGAAATTTCAGCACGGATGGATCTAAACCTCCCGTGGCTGCTTATTTTACTCAAAATAAGAGCAAAAGAATGTGCTGAAGCCTAGAAAGCCCTGCAGACGAGGGTCCTTACATGTGTCCCCCGCGGTGTCACTGCCCTCTACCCGCGCCCGGGTCGTCCGCGCTGTGCACATCACCAGGGAACAGCTGCATCTCGGGCAGGGGCTTTGCCTTCTAGTGGGTGATTTGCTCAGGCTCAAGGATCCTAATTTCCCTTTAGGAAGAATGGGGACAAGGTCAGGAGCCTAAGGGGACATAAAATAGAGACCCTGAGGAACTAGAGGATCTTGTAATCTGCTGTGAGTGGGGCGAGGAGGAGAGATCTAAGGACTCCTGTCTCTCTGGCATCGTCACTGAACTCCATCCAGCCAAGCTTGGACTGTTTTTAAACTGGACTCTGTTGTCCCGGTTGCTTGAGTGTTCCCAGCAGGGCCAACTTCCTGGTCTCCATAGTGAAGGCCCAGCACCCTTCAGCTGGCCCTTGTGTCCATCACTGCTGTGGTGTCTGTGCCCAGTGGTCCCTGTGCCTTAGTGGTTTGCTTGTGCGTGCCTGTGGGGGGAGATGGAAGTGAGCCTCGGGGGTTCCGCAGGAGCGCCGCGGAAGCAAGTGTGGGCCTCCAGATGGCCCAGTGAATGGCGTGTGCACGTGTCCTGAGCATGGTTGTGGGGCCGAGGGATGTGTGGACCTGTTGGAAAGGGGTGTCCCAGTTCTAGCAGGAGCACCTGGAAGTGTGTTTGTGGGTAGTTGTGGGGCTGCATCCGTTTGGGGTACCATTGTCAAAGCTCAGGTTCCCAGGGACACAGATGCTGAGGCTGAGATTCACCTGCTGGGGTTTAATTGGGAAACTCATGCTGACCCCTGAGGAGGCAGGAAGGGAGTGGGATTAGGCAGAGACCCATTACCTTGTGCTGCTGGTGGAACTGAGGCCTGAGCGGTGTCCTCAGGGAGAGCTGGCTGCAGCAGGATAGCACCTTGGTCCCGAGGAGGTGGATCCGGGAGGTGCCCCCAGCATTGCTCCACACGGCGACTTTTTTCTTTTAAGATTTATTTATTTATTGGACAGAGAGAGAGAGATTACAAGTAGGCAGAGAGGCAGGCAGAGAGATAGGAGGAAGCAGGCTCCTCGCTGAGCAGAGAGCCCAATGTGGGCTTCAATCCCAGGACCCTGAGATCATGATCTGAGCCGAAGGCAGAGGCTTTAACCCGCTGAGCCACCCAGGCGCCCCACACGGCGACTTCTGTGGCATCTTGAGAGCATCCATCCTGCACGCCATTATGTGGCCAGTGGGCACTGGCGGCCGTGTGTTAAGCAGACGCAGATACTCACATCCCACGGACCCTTTTTATTCACTCTTTTTCCATCTGTAGAACAAAACATTCTCAATTAACTGTTCCCCCTTATTAAGTATCCTTTCTTATGTTCCATTTCAGAGCCCAGTACACCAGACACTCTCTGCCTGCAGACCTTGCTTTCGGTTACCACTCAGAGCCCACCTGGTCCAGCTCTCACAGTCCCTGTGCTGCTGGGACTCCCCAGGGCCCTCCCTTTGCCAGCCCAGTGATCGGTTTCCTATTCTCATCTTCCTGCTCTTGTCACCAGCATGTGGCACAGTTGATTGCTCCCTTTGATTTTCTTTCCTTTCTCGACCTGGCTTGTGCCCTGAGCTCTGCGTCCCGTGTCTGTACATCTCTCCATTTCTGCTACAATGTCCAACAGGTGCCTCCACCATAATGTGTCTGAAAATGATCTTGACTTTTTCTAAAGGTCCTGTACGTCTTGGTTCAGAGCCATCTTGTATTTCCTAGGACTTAGATACATACCTCATGTGAACAAAAAATATGTTAGAAATTACTGTATTTTACAAGTGTTAATAAGATAAGAAAAAGTTACATGTTTACTTAAAATGACAGGAAGAATACAGTTTCTAAGTTTCCTTAGAAGTCCATGCCCTTCCCAGTCTGCCCTCCTCTCCTGCTGGTCTAGTCCTTACCCCGCTGTGGTCATGCAGGCCTCTTCCCCTTTCCTGGGCCCAGGCTCCCTCCTGCCTCAGGGCCCTCCCAGGGCCTGTCCGTCTGCCTGAAACTGTCTGGCCCCTCAGATGCAGGCGGCAAACACCCTCCCTCCCCCAGGTCCTCGATCTCATACCACCTTCTCAGGGGAGCCTCTCAGCACCCCCCACCTCTCCTGCCTGCCCTGCAGGTTTCCTTCTGCCCCGTCCCCTTCCACATCTGGGTCCTGGTGACAGCAAGGCCCCAGGGGCGAACAGGTGGGAGGTAGCGTATCTGTTAGGATGGCTATCAGGAAAAGACAAGAGAGAACAAGTGTTGGTGATCAAGTGGAGAGCAGGGAACCTTTGCGCACTCTTGGCAGGAATGTAAATGGGTGTAGCCGTTTTGGAAAACAGCACGAAGGTTCCTTCAGCATGGAGGTTCCTCAAAAAATTAAAAATAGGGGCGCCTGGGTGGCTCAGTGGGTTAAAGCCTCTGCCTTTGGCTCAGGTCATGATCTCAGGGTCCTGGGATCTAGACCTGCGTAGGGCTCTCTGCTCAACGGGGAGCCTGCTTCCTCCTCTCTCTCTGCCTGCCTCTCTGCCTACTTGTGATCTCTCTCTCTCTCTCTGTTAAATAAATAAATAAATACATACATACATATGTAAAATCTTAAAAAAAAAAGAGAAACAGATTTTTTAAAAAATTAAAAATAGAACTATCATCTGATTCAGCAATCACACTTCTGGATCTGTATCCAAAGGAAATGAAATCAGTATCTTGAAGCGATATCTGCACTCTCATGTGCATTAATGTATTCATTACTCACAAGAGCCAAGGTATGAAAACAACCTAAATGTTGACAAAGGAATGGATAAAGAAAAATTTGATATATATATATATGTATATATATCTCATGCACATGCACAATGAAATATTATTTGGCCATAAAAAGATGAATGAAATCCTATTTATGTCAACCTGGATGACCCTGGAGAACATTATACTAAGTGAAATAAGCCAGCAGAGAAAGACAAATACTTTGTGGTCTTGCTGATATGTAGAACCTAAAAATGTCAAAACTCCTAAAACTATAGAGTAGATTGGTGGTTACCAGGGCCTGGGAGGTGGGGAAAATCAGGGAGATGTTTGTCAAAGGTACAACCTTCCATTTCTAAAATGAGTAAGTTCAGATATCTAATGTAAAGAACAGTTAATCATACCATATTATATACATGAAATTTGCCTAGAGAGTGAATCTTAAGTGTTCTTGCCACACACATGCTCACAAAATGGTAATTGTGAGGTGATGGATGTTAAGTTGATAGTGATGATTATTTCACAGTATATACATATTTTGAATGATCACGTTGTACACGTAGATGGACATAAGTTTTATTGGTCAATTATACTTAGTAAAACTAGAAGAGAAAAAATGGGAGGGTGTATTGATCTTGCTGCCCCCCGCCCCCCGGAGCTCTATCCCAGCTTCCTATGAGATTGCTTCTGCATTTTGCAGATAACATCTTTTGTGCCACCCTCATAGATTCCCTTTCAGATAGTTGGTGGTGGGGGGAGCAGCCTTGATAATAGTGAAAGTGCCCCAGGTGTTTCTGATCTGTATTCAGCATTAAGCACCAAGGCTCAGGGTCCTTTGTGTCTCCAGGCTGAGATCTGGGCTGAGGTGAGTGGGTTTGATCCCGGAGGGCCTGTGATTGACAGGGGAGGGTCAGTGGGGTCCCCACTGCTGCCATGTCTGTGGGGGCTTCACCAGGAGGGGAATGTGATCTGAAGAAAGGGGTGGCAAAACTCACCTGGCAGTGTTTGTGTGGGAGCGTGGCGTCCAGGACCCCCTGTGGCAGTGGCTGCACAGGCCTGTCCCTCCCTCAGGCCAAGGATTTCGCTGTGTGGGTGGCAGTGGCACAGGAGGGGACATGGTCACTCTAAGTATTAAACGGCATATTTTCAACTTTCCAGGTTGACGTCTCAGAAAGACTCATGTTGCCAGAGGAGGAGACTCAGGAAAGGAGGAAGGGAAAAGAAAGAGGAGTTCGGAATGGCTTTTTCTCATGTAAACTCATTCTTGGTTGATGTTGGGTTTCTCCTTCCTTTTGGGCATGCTGATCTCTAAAGCAGCCCTGACAGGCTTGCTCACACTCGCTCAGGCCTTCCCTCCGTCCCATCTCCCCTTAGATTCTATCTCCTCGTGACCCAGTGACACGGAGCCCGTGAGGAGCTCCCTCCCCCCCAGGGCACTACTTGATGGGCGTCACACCAGGTGCAGATTAGAGACCCCTGTGGGCCCTGTGGCGTCAGCGCAGCTTGTGGGGCCACATCTGGATGCACTGTCAGCTCTTGGTAAGCTAGGGTAACAGAAACTGCACATGGAAGTCATGTGTTCATGTTCACAAATATCTGGTAACTTCTAGAAAAAGAGACCAATATGGAGAAATCTGTCCTGCCTGTTATTATATTACTATATCATTTGAAGCTGAACGAGTGAGTCACTGCCTTCAAAATTTTAATGATTGGGGAGCCTGGCTGGCTCGGTCGGAAGAGCATGTGACTTTCGATCTCCGGGTCATGAGTTTGAGCTCACATTGTGCGTAGACATTACCTAAATTAAAAAACAAAAAAAAAACCCAAAAAAAACAAAAAGCCAAAACTCAGAATTTTAATGATGGGAATGGGATGGAAAGTTCTATTCATCATCATTTTTAAAATGTGAAATCAACCTTTTCAAATTCGGATGGCTTTTATTTCTTTTCCTCGGTAATTTCTGTGGCTAGGATTTCTGGTATTCTGTTGGAATAGTAATGCTGAGAGTGTGAATGCTTGCCTTCTTCCTTATCTTAAAAGGAAAGCTTTCCATCTTTCACCATTGAGTATATTAGCAGTGTGCTTTTCATAGACAGCTTTGATTATGCTCGGGTAGTTTACTCTTCCTGGTTTGTTGAGTGTTTTTATCCTGAAAGGTTGCTGAATTTTGTCAAAGGCTTTTCCTGCATTAATTGAGATGTTCAGGGCTTTTTTTTTTTCCTTTTCCTTCTTTCTCTTAGTACATTCTATTAGTGTGTTACCTTGATTGACTTTTGTATGTTAAATCATCCTTATCTTGAGGAATCAAATGGATTTGGTTATGATGGATACCCGTTTTAATATACTAGTGAACTGGGTTTGCTTGTGTTTTGTTAAGGATTTTTGATTAAGTATTCATCAGGGATATTGGTCTGTAGTTTCTTCTCTTCTTGTATCTTTATCTGGGGTTCATGTCAGAATCATGCAGACTTTATAGAATGAGTTTGCAGGTGTTCTGTCTTCAGTTCTTTGGATGATTTTTGGTAGGATATGTGTTAGTTTTTCTATAAATGTTTGGTAGAATTCTTCAGCGAAGCCATCTGGTCCTGGGCTCTTCTTTTTAGAGATTTTTGATTCCTGCCTGCATGTCCTCTGTGAGTATAATAAGTGTTCACATTGATTATTTCTTCATGATTAGGTTTTTTTTTTTTTAAGATTTTATTTATTTGACAGAGAGAAACACAGCCAGAGAGGGAACACAAGCAGGGGGAGTGAGAGAGGGAGAAGCAGGCTTCCCGCCTAGCAGGGAGCCCGCTGTGGGACTCGATCCCAAGTCTCTAGGATCATGACCTGAGCCAAAGGCAGTGGCTTAACCAACTGAGCCACCCAGGCGCCCCTTCATGATTAGGTCTTGGTAGGTTGTATGTTTCCACAAATTTACTCTTGTCTTCTAGGTTATGCATTGTTGCCATGGAATTGTTCATAGTACCCTCTGAGAGTTCTTTCCAAAACATTGTGTCATTGGTTGTAATGTCCCCACTCTCATTTTTTTTTAAAGATTTATTTATTTGAGGAAGGGAGAAAGAGCATGGGGAGGGGGAAAGTGATTCTTTTTTTTTTTTTTTTAAGATTGTATTTATTTATTTGACAGAGAGAGAGATCACAAGTAGACAGAGAGGCAGGCAGAGAGAGAGGAGGAAACAGACTCCCCGCTGAGCAGAGAGCCTGACGCAGGCCACGATCCCAGGACCCTGAGATCATGACCTGAGCTGAAGGCAGAGGCTTTAACCCACTGAGCCACCCAGGCGCCCGGGAGAGTGATTCTTCAGCAGATTCCACACTGAGTGTGGAGTCCCATGTGGGGCTCAGTCTCACCACCCTGAGATCAGGATCGGAGCAGAAACCAACAGTCAGAGGCTTAACTGTGCCACCAGGTGCCTCTGTTGTTGTTGTTCTTTTATTCTTTTCTTTTCTTTTTTTTTTAAATTAGTCTAACTAAGGGTCTATCAATCTGTTAATCTTCTCAAAAAACCCAACTCTTGGTTTGTCAATTTTTATATTTTTTATCCTCTTTTGTTTACCTCTGCTATAATCTTTCTTCTGCTAAATTGGGTTCAGATTGTTCTTTCTTTTTTCTGCTTCCTTGAGGTATACAATTAGATTTTTTAAAAAATATTTTATTTATTTATTTGACAGAGAGAGAGATCACAAGTAAGCAGAGAAGCAGGCAGAGAGAGCAGAGGAAACAGGCTCCCTGCTGAGCAGAGTGCCCAATGCGGGCCTTAGTCCCAGGACCCTGAGATCATGACCTGAGCTGAAGGCAGAGGCTTTAATCCACTGAGCCACCCAGGCGCCCTACAATTAGATTTTTTATTTGAGATCTTTCCTCTCGTTAATGCAAATATTCACCATGTAGACATTCCTCTCAGTGCTGCTTTCAGCACATCCCTACCTTTGGGTAAGTTGTATTTCCATTTGCATCCAACGCTTTAAAAATTCCTTGTGGTTTCTTTCTTGACCCATTGCTTAAGAGTGAATTGTTTTAATTTCCACGTTTGGTGGATTTTTCTGTTTCCTTTTTGCTGTTTATTTCTAGTTTCAATTCACTATGGTTAGAGAGGATGCTTTTTATGGTTTCAGTCCTCCTAAATTTGTTAATATTTGTTTTGTGGCATGACATGTGGTCTGTCATGGAGAATGTTTTGTGTGTGCTTTAGAAGACCATGTTCGGCTGTCGGGTGGCATGCTCTGGCTGGCAGGTGCATTTGGTAGCAGTGCTGTTCAGGTCTTCTGTGACCTTCTAGATCTTCTGAAACTGGATATGGAACTCTACTATTGTTCTTTACTTCATGCGTTTGAGGGCTCTAATGTTGCATGCCTATGTGTTTCTAATTGTTCCATCTTCCTGGTGAATTGACCCTCTTACCATTATAATGCCCTGTCTCTTGTGACAGTTTTTGTCTCATAATCTGTTTTGTCTGATATAGCCAACCCTGCTGACTTTAGGATCCCACTTGCATGGAATATCTTTATCTCTCTTTCATTTTTAGCCTATTTCTGTCCTAGATCTGTGAATTTCAACAGTTCCAGCTCTTTGACTCTCTCTGTCTCTCACGGGTGTGATGAACATGGGGTGATGTATGGAATTGTTGAATCACTATATTGTACGCCTGAAACTAGCATAACACTGTCTGTTAACTATACTGGAATTAAAAAAGAAAGAAAAATACCCTTTCTTTGAGAGCTAACATAATTTTGTGTGGCATGAGTGTTTTTTGTCATTGGGTGTTTGAAACTAGGCTATTCTAAATTTGTATTACAGATGAGCACTCTTTCTTTAGTAAAAAAAAAAATCCTATTCCTTTAGTGTTCCTAAACTTTTGAAGATCATGGGAAGTTTTATAACTGTGTTCAGTATAAGTATCATTTTTGTTGTGATACTGTGTTTTCAACATGTCATGTTTATTTGTGAACTGTAATTAATAGGATACCTGTGGCTCTTTATATCTTATAGATGTCTCTCCTACATGTGTGATCAAGCAATTACAACCAAAAGAGAGCAATAATACAGGAGAAGTATTCCAAACAGTGAGGTTGGAAAGGCATGAAGGCCATGAAATCAAACATTTTTACTTTGGGAATTCCAGGCAAATATGCATGACTTTGAATGGCAGTGGTGAGATGATGAAATAAATTACAAAGAAACGTCTGTAACCCATAAACACGGTCTCACTGATAGAAGAGATCAGCATTGTCAAAGTGACGCAGGAAACAGGCTTGTAAATAGGCGTGGAGTCAGTTTTGGGGATGAACTGCACATGTTTCAAGCTGAAGGAAAAACTTATTGATGGAATCAAGTTGAGAAGTCTGTCAACAATGGTTCCTCAGTTTCACCACCTCAGAGAACTCCTCCTACAGTCCAAACCAGCATTCCTAATAAACGTGGGAGTGATTTTATTTACCCTTCAGCACTGATGCAAGAGCAGAAAGCACATAGGGAAAAAAACCTTACAAATGTCATGACTGTGGCCAAACCTTTAATCAGGGCTCACACCTCACTAGACATCAGGTCATCCCTACAGGAGAGAAACTATATAAATGTAATGTGTGTGGGAAAGTCTTCAGTCAGAATTCAAACCTTGCAAGTCATCAGAGAATCCATACTGGAGAAAAACCTTACAAATGTAATGAATGTGGCCAAGCCTTTAGTCAAAATTCACACCTTGCAAATCACCAGAGAATACACACTGGAGAGAAACCATACAAATGTAGTGAGTGCGGCAAAGCCTTTAGTGGGCGCTCAAGCCTGACGAACCATCAGGTCATCCCTACTGGAAAGAAACCTTACAAGTGTAATAAGTATGGCAAGGCTTTTGCTCGAGGGTTGCACCTCACCAGTCATCAGACAGTCCTTACTGGAGAGAACCTTACAAATGTACTGAACATGGCAAGGCTCTCAGGTATTGCCTTGAACTCAGGGTTCACCGAATAGTTCATATTTACAAGTGTAACAAATGTGGCAAGGTTTTAAATTGGTACTCTTCACTACATATGAGTAAACACCCAGTAGAGAAACCACACAAAGGTAACGTGTGTGGCAAGGATTTTACCCAGAGATCAAAGATTGGGGAATATACCAGAGCACTAGCTTATAAATGCCATGAGTGTGGCAAGGCCTTTACCTTGAGTTCCAGATCCTTTGCAACAACAGAATCCATGTTGGAGAGCAACCACGTAAATGTGGCTGAGCTATTATTTGGCCCTCAAAATGACATTGGAATGTACATCTTTCAGAGGAATGTGTGTGCTAAGGCTTTTGCCCCAACCTCAAAACTGTGGAACATCAGAGAATTTATATCGGAGAGCCAACTTACAAATGTGAAGAATGTCATGAGGCTTTCATCAAATGTTCATACCTTTGAAGTAATGAGAGAATCTATGCAGGGAGACTATACAAGATATGCCAAATGTGGAAATGCCTTTAAGGAACAGCGTGTCCTCGGGATTCACCAGTGAATCTGTACTGGCGAGAAATCTTACAAATCCTATAAATTTTTAGACCAGTTCACAGACCACACATCAGAGAATGAAGGAATAACTGGAATAATTATGACTTTTAGTTCTGTGCGATTAACCTGAGATGTTACTGCAGAAAAATCAAGTCATCGGGCGCCTGGGTGGCTCAGTGGGTTAAAGCCTCTGCCTTCGGCACAGGTCATGATCTCAGGGTCCTGGGATCGAGGCCCACATCGGGCTCTCTGCTTAGCAGGGAGCCTGCTTCCTCCTCTCTCTCCACCTGCCTCTCCGCCTACCTGTGATCTATCTCTGTCAAATAAATAAATAAAATCTTTAAAAAAAAAAAAAAAAAGAAAAATCAAGTCATCAAGTCAAAAAATGTTAAAAATCCTGTATCATGGAAACAAGGACATGTGTGTAAGTACCTCATTATTCTCTGGGTATAAGATATTTATTTCTTGAAAAGGCTACATTGCTATTTATGAGTTTCAACCTGAAGTTTGAAATCTGTTGCTCTTAAAAAAGCCTTCCTTATAGGCCTTTCCTGATGGTCTCTGAGGAGGAATCGTAAGATGCAGGGCCTGCTTCATTGGGTGTGACTCACTCATAACCACATTCTCTGGAACAATAAGGACACTGAGTTATCAGATTCAGTATTGTGTGAATTTGCGTTGGGGAGGGGCAGAGAATAATGCAAAACCTCCATATGAGTCATCATGCTTGTTACATTCAGGTCCCCCTTCTCTAAATAAATTATAGGGACTGGCTTTTTTTTTTTTTTTAAGATTTTATTTATTTATTTAACAGAGAGAAACACAGCGAGAGAGGAAACACAAGCAGGGGAAGTGAGAGAGGGAGAAGCAGGCTTCCTGCCAAGCAGGGAGCCCAATGCGGGGCTCAATCCATCCGGGGACCCTGGGATCATGACCTGAGCCAAAGACAGATGCCCAATGACTGAGCCATCCAGGCGCCTGGCCTTTTCAAGGGAGGACAGTGATTGTTTACTAGGGACTGATTGTGTGCAGGGGGAGATGGTAGTAGCTATTCTATAGTGTCAATGATAAATTGATATGTTATTAATGACCAATTTCCCTATTCTTGGAAACTGAAGAGAGCGGTTACCTGGGAGGGCAGTGGAATGGAAAGAATGGAAAGAATCAGGACAGTAGGGACGCCGGGGTGGCTCACTCGGTTAAGTGTCTGCCTTTCGCTCACGTCCTTGCTCAGCAGGGAGCCTGCTTCTGCCGCTGTCTCCTGCTGCCCGCCCCCCCATTTGTGCTCTCTCTGACAAATAAATAAAATATTTTTTAAAAAAAGAAACAGGGGCGCCTGGGTGGCTCAGTTGGTTGGGTGACTGCTTTCGGCTCAGGTCATGATCCTGGAGACCCAGAATCGAGCCCCGCATCGGGCTTCCTGCTTGGCGGGAGGCCTGCTTCTCCCTCTCTCAGTCCCTCTGCTTGTGTTCCCTCTCTGACTGTGTTTCTCTCTGTCAAATAAATAAAATCTTAAAAAAAAAAAAGTTGGGGCACCTGGGTGGCTCAGTTGGTTAAGCGACTGCCTTCGGCTCGGGTCATGATCCTGGAGACCCGGGATCGAGTCCCACATCGGGCTCCCTGCTCAGCGGGAAGCCTGCTTCTCCCTCTCTCACTCCCCCTGCTTGTGTTCCCTCTCTGGCTGTGTTTCTCTCTGTCAAATAAATAAAATATTTAAAAAAAAAAAAAGAAAGAAACAACAGTTACATGCACAATTCATAGTTAACTCCTGCCATTACATTTTGCTACTGTTTTCTTCAAAATATGTGATAGCTCTTCATGCTGTAATTAACAAAGTTTACATAATTTTTCCCCATAACCCTGAAGGAGTCATGTTCTTTTTCCAGAAGTTTACTCCACTTCTAAAGAGTACTTCATAACACACACTAATGATGCATGATTAGGCTCTCAAGGTTGAAGGAATTAATAACAATTTCTCTCCATGATGGAATCAAAGAACAATGGGGATTATATACTTTCATGTTACACTGGAGTTATTCTCTGCCTACTCTGCTCCAGGATATTTTTGTGACAATAAGGAAAATGCCATAGCAGTGAAAGTTTAAGACTCTGATCCCCTAAAACCTGCCCTCCCATTCATGAATATGCACCATCTGATGACATTTCTTCATGTGTTATGTGCCCAAATAAAACTATGGTACACACCTTAATTTAAATTGAGAATGAGGGAAGGGTCAAGATGGCGGAAGGCCAGGTGACTGCATTTCGGGGAGTTCCCTGAAGAGACCTGAATTCCAGCAAAAAAACCACTACAAGACCACCGTGAACACCCATGAAACCAGCCTGAAATGTGATATTTCCCACTTCTGGACCGCCACGAGAGACAAAGAACATCGACAAAAAGGTAGAAACAAATTGGAGGGTCTGGAGGCTTGCCCCCAGAGACAGGGGAGTGGGGGAGGAAGCCCGCAGAGCTGAGCCATTGAAAACAAATACCCCAAAACGAAAGTGCTCTGTGAGTGAGGAATAACAGCAGATTACGGCCTGAATCGGGGCTAGAAAGAAGCTAAACACAGCT
>PITA01024505.1:0-26076 GCA_004023965.1 Spilogale gracilis | reverse complement strand
TCCTCCCAGATGTCGCCTCCCATTCACTTCTCTGCGGGCGACCTTCCAGAAAGTCGTCACTTCCCTGTTCCTAGAAAATTGTCGCTCTTCTCTTCCATCTCCTGTCGAGTCTGTAGGTGTTCCGACTGTTTTGTTAACCATCAGCTGAACTCCTGGGACCCCATGTTACCTAGGTCTCCCACTCCTCCGCCATCTTGCCGGTACCCCTAAGCTTTCTATGAAGGAAAGCATTCTGCTGAAACTGAGGAGGCTGAGTAGAGTTTTCTGGGTCTCCTGCCCATCATCACTTTTCTGGTAGCCGATCCAAGAAAACAGTGCAGAATGGCTTGCACTAGGCAAGCAAGGCTGGGGTGGACAGGTGGTTCATGTTGCTAGTCGTTGATATCCATCTAGAGCCCTAGAAAATTGACATCACTTTTCTAAATCTCACTCAGTGAAGACCTCCATGTCTTGCGAGGGCTGTGAAAAACCTGGGGCAAACCATGTTGTCACTGTAATGTGGTGTTAATGGCCAATTTCTAGATCATTTAAAAATGTAAAACCAAAGCAAAGTGAGTTCCCACATATGTGTGTAATATTGTGTGAAAAGCAGGGACTGGTTATAGGTTCACAGTCCAGAAATGCTGTCTGCCAATTGCTCAAATAGATCACTCCCCAAAGTCCTATTGATCAAGCAAAACTAACTTTATTGCATTTATTGAAGTATGGCAGAACACCACGTTAATAATCACAGTGTCTCAGAGGGGGAATTGCAGGAAGGCATTCAGAAGATTTTAGAGATGTGGGTGGGTGGTTTGAAGCAGGTGTTCAAGGTAAATCTGGTTGGGATTGGGCACGGTGTGTGACTTGAGTTAGTGTGCCTGGAGTGGGAAGATCAAGCAGAAAGTATTGATGACAGGAGATGCCGGTTTTGATTTTAAGTTACTTTAATAGTTGGCTCAGTGTTCCTTCTCCAGAAAGTATTTTCTGGAGCTAGTAGCCCTGGTCCCTATAATTTAGCACACAAACGGGGTGTCCATCTGAGAAGTCCTTGGAAGAAGAACAGGGAACTTATTGGTTTCGGTACTTGTTAAACAAGTCCTTAGATCTGGGTCAGTGTGGGATAAGTCGTCTAAGACCTGGGAGTATGGTTCTGCCATCCTGCCCAGGGTGTCCGTTCCCCTGACTTCTTCTATCCCTCCTCACCTGTGCTCTGGTTTGTTTGCTGTTTCTATCCCTTTGCAGAAACATGAAGGGAGTGGTGCATCACAGTGGGAACTTAAGCTAGGAAACATAAATATGAAAAATAAATTGAGACGAGCTTTTGCATGACTCAAGTGAGTGGTGACTACATTTGCATTTCCCATTTTTAATTTTCACAGGGCAGTAGATCAACTCTCTACAAGAGAGAATGGCTGCAGACAGAGTTCTGGAGATGTGGTGCACATGTTCCTGGAGAGGTTCTGGGTACTTCTTGGTGCCCTGATGGCAAAGCCCCTTTTGCAGAGCCCTTAGAGAATTCCACATAAGTCACTGATACTTAGATGCAGCTGACAATGGAAATGTTTTTTAGCTTTACCAGGTACTATCGTCTTGCAGAACCCCATTTTTAGTTAAATGCTGCACCATTCTGATGGTAGAGGGTACACTCAACCATCTCTATCTGTGAACCAGAAAGATAGTGAAGTGTAAGGGACAGCCATATTTCTGAGGAAAGATTTTTATGGCAACAAATGTGGACTTGTGGATGAGTAATTTCTGCATTCTAGAACCGGGTTTCCAGCACCCAAAGCTATTGCTTTACTGGTATTTCTGAGGTACAATCTTTGGAAACACAACTCATTTCAAACCCCGGCCAATCATGTTAGACTAGAGGAATCTGTGTGAAGCCCCATGGGACAGAAAGTGTGCCTGCATTGAGCAGTAAGCTAGTGTTGGACCAGTGCTGTGGCCCACCGTGGGTGCCCTATGGGGCTCCTTAAACTCACAGCTCAACCATGATGTGGGTAGAAATAACACACAGAGTACATTTGTGGAATTCCTTCTTCCTGATTGCATGCTTATTAAAAATTGTGTTACATTTATAAAAGAAATACATGCTCACCATTACACATTATAATAGTGTGGACAGCACACTCTAATCATCTCCAACTCTGCTCTTGAATCCCCTACAATTTGGAGTATATTCTTTTAAATTTAAAAAATCTACATAGATAGTCTCAATCTTTATTTTTTCCCCAGCATGATGGGAAAAACCAAAAACAAAAGAGTAGTCCATTAATATCTTAGTTTTTCTTTTTTAATTTACTGGAGATCTTCTGCCAGCTGGTATATTTCATTTTAGGATAGAGCTGTATTTCTGAAAAGTTAAATATTTGAAGTGATTGTATTTCATGTTTTGTTTATAATATTAAGAGGTTCCATTTTTGTGATTTTTTTGGTCATCAGGTGACTCCTTTTAAACAGTATCCTAATTAGGAATCCAAAAAAAGGAAGGGTTACTTTGGATGTATTTGATTCAATCTGATGGTCTGCAGGAGGGCATCAATAGAAGGGACCATGAAGAAGTGCTTGCTCAGCCTGGGAATTCTGTCTGTTCCTTATGTGCCTCATTCCCTGCATACTGGGCTATAGTTGCTGCTAGAATGGCTCCCCGTGGAGCCCCTTCCTGAGCTGGGGCTGGACCCTGCGACCGGCTTCTAATCATCAGAAAGTGGCAAATGCCCATTTCAAGGGTGGGTTATACCAGACCCTCACTCCCTTACTCACACCCTCTGTGGCTCATTTTACTCACTGTCACTGACGAAGACACACAGACTGACTTGAAGCAGACACACTGCAAGGGCTAGAAGGTGCTTCCAGCCAACAGCCTGCAGGGAGCAGGTCTGGTCGACAACCACACCAGCGAGTTTGGGAACAGAACTTCTGCCAGTGGGCTTTGGTGGGAGGGGGTGATTGTAGCTTCCTCTAACATCTTGACAGCAGAACCCTGAGCCAGAGCGGGGCATTAGTGGGCTCCGGGTCTGCAGAAACTGGAGATGAGAAGCACTATTTCAAGTCACTGAATTTTGGAGCAATTTGTTATGCAACTATAGATAGCTAATACTCACTGATTGTTAACTGATAGACTATTTCAAAATGTATGGATCTACTATGTGTGTTTCTTCCAGAGTAAATTTTTTTTCCCTATCTTAAAAGGAAAATCATGTATTTGGGTATGATTTAATATATTTAATATATGGAAAATAGCATAACTCCAAAAATATCTTTGTGCCTCACTGCCATAGTTGTGATGTATACAGTTACTAGCTTTGAAATAACAGGTCTGGGATTTATTTCGATAATCCAGAACATTCTAGTCTGAGTTGCCCCCTGTGGACTGTTTATAGTTAGATTCCACATGGTATGTGCTAACAAGGGTGGCCAGAAAGGCCCTCTACCTGCTGGTTTAGAAAATGGGATGATTTTTCATTGTGTCCCAGAGTCTTGAACTTAAGGACCTACAACGACTTCTTCAGTCAGGTTGACCCCTGCCAGATGAAGACAGTCTTTCCCTTGGAAACATCCAATTGCCACCGCCAGCAAAAATCCAATTACAAACAAAAGGCTACATAATTTGGGAATGTTCTAAAAAGCTTAAGTGAGCTTCTCTTCATAATAACTACCTTGTATACCACATAATATCCTCTAGTCCCCTTGAGGGCTCTAGAGCAAATATAAAAAAACCCAAGTATTGTGTCCAATGGTCGCAGTGGGAAACCACCAGCTATCAATTTAATTACAACTTTATTACTTACCATTCAATTTGGTTCCTACAGAGTTTGCATTCCTTCAGGGAATACAAAAAAATTGTTCTAATTAAAGCATAATTATACATCCAGGACAGAAGGGCAGGAATCCTTTATTTCTGGACGTTCTTGCATCTGGACGGACATAGAGACTCAAAAACACCCACACCTGGTAATCTTACAGGACACATGGTTTTCCATTGACACACAGGCTTTTGCCGAACACTCATACTTCAAGTTAAAGAAAAGAAAATCCCAGAAGATGCAGAGTGATTGAAATTGGGTGAGGTTTTTGATGACTTCAAAACACTGACATTTTTCCTTGGAATGCATGTTTTTTGGGTGTAACACATTTTGTTTCATTGTCAGTTACAATCATGCTTTCAGTGAGATTCGGTCATTAGCATCCAGAGCTTAAAAACGCACCAGTTTTGTTTCTGCCCCCCTGTCACCTTCCGGCCAAACTATCCTTGGCTCCTCTCACCATCAGAATTTCTGCGTCCTCTGTGCTTTGTTTCGTCCTTCCCTTTCCAGGTCTTGAATACTCATTGCTCTATTCTTGTCTTTTCACCTTAGAGAGTGCTGTCTCTGTGCTTTACTCCATGTTTGGCTTCTGTTTTCAGTTGGTCTTTGGTATCTAATGGACATGTGGGTTGAGGTCTACACACGGTGAAGGTTTGGAGTTAGGAATGCGGGGAGATGTCATCACGGTCCGGCAGCCAGTGCCTCTCCCCTTCTGGCTCTAGTATTTTCATTGGTTAGTCTATGTGCTGGATCTACACTTACTTTAGAATTTTTATTTAATAATTATGTGAAAGAGAAATGCCTGTAGAATAGATAGGTTTCCCACTGGACCTGTGCCTGCCTGGGGAAGAATGGGGATACAGATGGCTGCTGTCTCGTGCCCTCCGGGATGAGAGTGGAGAATTAACTAAGAGGCCTGCTATTTGACTCATTTCCTGCCTCAGTCATCATGCCCAAGAACATTCTATGTGGCCAGATCCTAAGCCCAAATTCTTTAATTTCTGTTCCTCTTTTGTGTTCAAGAGTTTTAGTCCTAATTTTTGTTGCTTTTATTGTTTACTACATTTTAAAGTTAATGACATATGTATTCCACTTAACACTATACAGGGTTGATGGAATGAGTGCTGGGTTACATATGAAACTGATGAATCCCTAAATACTATTCCTGAAACTAGCAATACACTATTTATTATTTAAATTGAATTTAAATTAAAAAGTATAAAACTATACAGGGTGGCATATTTTTAAAAAATGTCACTGGACATGGGCTCAGCTGGTCTGAGGTTCACTGACTCCAGTGAGAACATAAGCAATGGACTTAATGAGAAAGAAAAAGGTAACCCCCCAAAGCCCAAGAAAGCAACGCTACCTAGGAGCCTTCCCTTCTTGCTCCGTCGTGTTTCCGAGCTCTTCCTCTGGCCAGGGCCGTGAGGAGGCTGCCCACAACACAGGTACTGGTGATCCTTTTGACAAGGAACTTTCTAGGTAGTAGAAAATGAACCTTGCATGATTTTAATTGCAACTAAAGAAAGAACATGCCACCAGGTAAGGTGTGTGTAAGGAGAGAAGCCAACATGGTCTGCCCCACCCACAGGAAGGGGGAGGGCAGAGGAAACAGTGGTTCCAATCTATGATGCTATGCGACTTTCAGATAAAGAGAACAGAACATTTGTAGCAAAAATAACAGACCATGAATTATAGACCTAATTTAAAGAAAGAGGCCAAGCCATATATCTAAATATCTAGGCAAAAATTCTTGGTAAAATGAATAAAAAAATAACCGAACCCTTAGAAAATTTCTGGTGGATTTTTTTCAAGAATAGAGAAAAATACATAAATCAGAAAAAAATTCTCTGTGAGAAATAGAAATCAGGCTTGTTTTAGATTTTTAGTCTATACACATACAGTATCCAAAAACGGGAATGAAGTACACAAAGGATTTTTAAAGAATGAGCACAGCTTGGCACCTAAGTCATAGGAAGTCCACTAGCTATATCACTGAATAATCTCGTTAGTACTCTACTAGTTAGCAAATATTGATGGCTTAGCTCTCCATCAATATTTCCACCATAATAAGATTGTGATTGCTCTGTCTTAGTTTTTCATTCTCAGACCAATTTCTAGACACATATTTAAGGAGAGAAGTATAGTTTAAAAGTAGAATATATGTGTTTTTATACTACAACGTAGTAAACAATAAAACCAACAAAAATTAGGATGGCAAGAAAGAGAAGAAAGAAAAAATAAAATAAGCTGGAAGATTTCAGTGCATTTAAAGGCAATGAATCATACTGATATATACGTGCACAGATTATGCATATACATAAATTAAATTTTTTAAGTCTGTTCCACACCCAGTGTGGAGCTCAACACGGGTCTTAGACTCATGATCCTGAGATCGAGACCTGAGCTGAGATCAAGAGGCAGACGCTTAACCGACTGAGCCGCCAGTTACCCCCATATCTTTAATTTTTAAAATAAATAATATAACTGAACTTTTTATTTTAGAAAACTTTTAAATCTACAGAAAAGTTGCAAGGATAGCTCAGGGGGTTTCATACACCCCACACCCAGTTGTGCTCAGTATTAACACATACATCAGTATGGTACATTTATTACAACGAGTGGACCGGTGTAGATACGTAGTTGTTAATTAAAGGCATGTCTGTTTAGGCTCTTCTTGGCTGGGACAGTTTCTCAGACTTTCCTTGCTTTTAATGACCAGGGCAGGGCAGTGTTGAGGAGTAGTGGTTAAGTATTTTGTAATCTGTCCTTCTACTGTGATTTATCTGACGTCTTCCTGGTGAGTTTTGTCAAGGAAGAGCACAGAGGTCAAGTGCCATTTTCCAAGGTATATGGTAGTCCCATTCCCATTCCTCCTGCTGTCATTAACCTTGATCCCCAGCTGAGATCATGGTTCTGAGGTTCTTACATGAAGTCTCTCCTTTTTTCCCACCACCCATGCTGTTTTCTTTGGAGGGAGGTCACCGTGCATGGTCCCTACTTAATTTCAGAGATGCTTCATCAGCTTAGGGGTCGCTTCTCCATACAAATTCAAATTGTTTTGCATGGAGAGATTTGTCTACTGTCCTCCATTTATTTCTCATCGCATCGTTGGTGCATATTAGGATAGACTTTGGGTATTTATTTTACACTTTGGGATATAATCCAATATCACTTTATTTATTTTTGCTCAAGTTGTTACAGCTCTGGCTTTTGGGAGCTCTTTCCGTTGACTCTGGCAACTCCTTGACATATTCCCATCATTTTGATTTGTTTTTGAGCACTTTAATTTTTGGCTCAAGAAGATGCTCCAAGTTCATCCTATATATATATTTATCCTGTCC
Source organism: Spilogale gracilis (assembly GCA_004023965.1). NCBI lineage: Eukaryota > Metazoa > Chordata > Mammalia > Carnivora > Mephitidae > Spilogale > Spilogale gracilis. The sequence continues at coordinate 18,938 of PITA01024505.1, read as the reverse complement.
CAGCCCTATCACCAGCCATGTCTCTGAGGAGCTCTGGTTTTTGTATGGGAATGCCATACTCTATTTCTTTGCCAAATGTCTTATCCTTCATAATGAAGAGTCTTTAGATACTTTCCAAAGTGGTTTAATCAAGAAATAATAAAACGTATGCATGTTATTTTAGGTCATCACCAATGAAGATAATGGAAATATTAATTTAGGTTATTTTATATAAATATAAAGAATGGAAAATAGGCAATATTATCTCTGGGGAAAGAGGCTGCTATTTTTTTTATGTGCTAGGTCTTTTCTATAGTATGATTGTTAAAAAAATCTTAAAAAAAAGGGAAAAAAACCTTCATGCAGATTTTACTTTAATGATACATGTAGCTGGAGTTTCCAGTTAGGTGGGGGAAATGTGTTTAAGTGAAAAAAGGAAAGGTAGATTTAATATGAGTATTAAAGCAGGCAGTGAATTCAGCTCAGTGGAGAAGAAACGCAGCAAGGAGGTAATGATAACAAGAGTTTGGCTACGTGCTGTCAGCACAGGATGGAATTCCTGTCTCATAACATCAGTGTGGCTCAGTATTATTAAAGTCTTCTCAGGATTTTAAAAATGATCCCAGTATAACTTAGTCTGGTTCAGCCGTTAGCCTCTGTGCACCTACGGCTTATGCTCAGTGCGGTCTGCAGACCTGCGGCCTCAGCATCACAGTGGGCCCTCTACTGACTCAGAGTATGCTTTCTAAGTGCCTTTGAGTTTGAAAAACTGCTTTATACTTTACTTATTGATCCATTGGGGTGAGGTCTGGGAGGAGATGGGATCTTAATCATCTGTCTATCTATCTATCTATCTATCTATCTATCTATCTATCTATCATCTATCTATCATCTATCATATATCATCTATGTATAGCCATCTACCCATTCATTAGTCCATAATCCTTATTTCTATTCTTCTTTCCTTCCTTCCTTCCTTCCTTCCTTCCTTCCTTCCTTCCTTCCTTCCTTCCTTCCTTCCTTCCTTCCTTCCTTCCTTCCTTCCTTTCATCCTTCCTACCTTTCATCCTTCCATCCATCCATCCATCCATCTGTCCATCCAGTTTTCAACTGTGCATTGTCTCCTAAATGCCATTCTTTTACTGTTTGTATCATTGAAATGAGACCCCAGTAATGTTTATTTTACCTTCCCCTTCTTTCTTTTTCTTCTTTTACCTCTTGAAACTTATTGGTGGCAGAAGCGTTGTTCTTTGTCCAACAGGACTTCCCCCCCATCCCTATTGTGCTGACTGGTGTCATTTAACGTGTTCCTCTGTCCTGCGTACTTCCTATAGTAGGTGGTAAGATGTTAGCCACTAAATCCATGGTCATTTGTTCCCGTGCCATAGAAACCAGATGCAGGAAGGAGCTCTGGGCACTGTCTGGCAAGCCATTCTGACCCTCTTTTCTCTGGGTGCGGCTCTGACCTCCTTCCCCGGTACTCACCCCCAGTGTACACCAGGCCGAGTGCTGACCTGGAGAAGCTGGAGAAGCGGGGAGAGCTCTGAGGATGGGGAGGCGGGGACCCCTGCCAACACCACCGCTGGCATCCTGTCCTGAGATGGTGCAGAGCAGCGCTCACCTCAGCCCAGAGGTGGTGCATCTCTGGTTGGCGTTTTCCATCCATGTTAGTCCTCCATAGCCAATGTTTCCAGCCCTGGGCAGTCTTGCTGGAGCAGGTGCCCAGCTCTGAGCTGTCCCTGGCGGCCACCCTCCTCACGCTTCCTGGTCACAGAAGGCCACCTCTTGTTGTGTCCTCAGGTGGCCAAAGGGGAGAGGGCTTTCTGACATCTCATGACAGCAGTGATCCAACATGGGGTCTCCATCCTCATGACCCATCACCTCCCAACGGTCCCGCCTCCCAACACATTCACCCTTCCCTTTGCGGGGTTAGGACTTTGACACACGAATCTGGGGGCATGCAGGTGTCCAGTACACAACTTTCCTCTGTCTGATGTCCCCGCAATGCCACCAGAGTGGTTACTAGTCTGCAGTGTCGTCTTTGCTGCCCTGATCTATTTCTTCTGATGCTGATCTACGCTATTCCTGAACAATCCCATCAGTCAGAAAGAAATGGGAGTTTTAATGAAACTAAAACAAACTCAGCTAAAATCTGAATGTGAGAAGCTTGGAGCAGTGAGCTCTTCAGGAAGGAAGAGGCTAAGTTACTCTGTTATCTTGCCTGTTTTCTCCCTTCTCTCTCAACACTGGAAGTATTACTTGGGTAAAATGAAATAAAGCCAAAATTGCACGAGAAAAACCACAACATGGAAAAAATACCCCCATGGTAATATTATTTATGTTACCCTATAAAATGACCCTCACTTACATGAAAAACAGAATATTATCTACAACATACGACAACCCTTTGCCAGAGCCAAAGAGTCCAGCCAGGGACAGCATTGCGCTCAGGAGAGTGGTTGATGTCATACGTGTGGCATTTTTTTCTTTTCCCTGTAGTTGTACCGCCAGATGGATGCAAAGCTGATCCATACACTCGTATAGCTATCCACAGAGTTGGAGTCCTTGTGATAAAGCAGAAGGACACGTTGCCATCAGCAGACTATTGACTTGTTGCATGTCGGCTTTTTCCCGTAAAAATGGGAGGCCGTCCGACGTAGCTGGGGGGAGATGTGACCGGGTTAGCGCAGAGGCTCAGGAGATAAACCGTCGTGATCGCCACTGTGATGGGGTTGTTTGCGTGTGTCACGGTGCCTCTGGATAACGTGGGCGCTGTCTTCTGTGTAACTCGCCGTGGGGAAGGTGTGCACGGAGTCCCAGAGCAGCCACTTACCGGACTGTGCCATGCCGGGTTTTGGTGACTGAAATCTGCCCAGGAAGGGGTCTCATCTTGGCTAATTGTGGTCTCATGACCGGAGGAAAGTTAGCTGACTTCTCTGAGCTAGAATCATCCCTGGTACAGAGCTGACTGGTTCCAGTCTCGTGAACAGAGGGTGAGCACACCTCTGGCTCAAGGATGACAGTCTTCCTGTCATGTGTCAGCTTTGCCAAACCGGCAGTCACGGGGGCAGGGACAACTCGCCAGAAACACTTTCTTTACCTGCGTCTGTATCTGTGAGGGGCCAGAGAGGTCACCCAGTTTTAACTCTGTTGTGCTCTGCTTTAACCTTAGTCGTGCATTTCTTTCCTGTCCCTTTGATGAAGTGTCCACGAAGATGGGCCCCTTATGTATTATATCTGGCATAACTCTCACTCTTATACGTTTTCCACTATGACATAAGGAAAGGACTTTGGGGAAGAAATGCAGAGAAACCCAGAAAGCCTAAATGATTTCTGTAAGGTTTTATTTATTTATTTGACAGAGAGGAGCACAGCCAGAGAGGGAACACAAGCAAGGGGAGTGAGAGAGGGAGAAGCAGGCTTCCTGCCGAGCAGGGAGCCCGATGTGGGGCTTGATCCCAGGTCCCTGGAATCACGACCTGAGCCGAAGGCAGACGCTCAATGACTGAGCCACCCAGGCGCCCTAAGCCTAAAAAATTTAAGTGTTTCTCTTCTACAAAATCTTTTTTCTATGTTCTTTTGCAGCCCCTTCTAGCCAATACAGACGAAAAGAAGTTTCTCAAATCACTTTGGGTTTCATGTTAGTGATGCTCTATATTTTCATGTAACAAGATACTCATTTTTAATGGAAATAGAACTGACACAGAGCATGGTGTAAGTTTAAAGTGTAAAGTATGTTGCTCTGGTCGTTTCTATGTTGTAATGGGTCTCCCTCCCTCAGCAGTAGGAGTAACACCTCCAGTACTCCCCCAAATATACTCATATTTTAAAATGCTCCAAGAAGGGGAAGCAGAGAGGAGAGTTTAATCCATAAATCTTTATCAGTCACCCAGGATGTGCTAGTTCCTAGCCGAGGCCAGTGGAGAAAACGGCCCCTCTGCCAGGTCCGTGGGGCTTGTGAGCCAAGAAGCAGATTCTGAGAGTAGGAAGAAAGAAAACGCCCCCCCGAGCTCTTGTAAAGACGAGCTGAAACATGGTCAGCTGTCAGGTGAGATCCGAGGCTCGAACTTCCAAAAGAAGGGGCGACAGCATTCATCGCTCACAGATTGGAAACCTGGGATCCTTCTCAGAACTTACTCACGTGTCTGTGGTTGGCTCACGTCAGTGAGACGGGTGAGGGCATGGGCACCTGGCACGTTTCCCACCGGGGTAAAAGCGGAGTTTTGGAGTGGTTCCTCCTTAGGCAAAGAGGAGAGGTTCTTCCCCTGGGCATGGCCGCACTCAGAGGCCCAGGTGTGCCAGACTAGCACAGATATGGACGGACGGGGAGACAGCTTCTAGAAGCCTTCAGAAGAGAAGCTCACGGTTTGGGGGCTGATGGTGGGGGCAGGAAGGAGGAAGCAGGTCTAGGGGTTGGAGACCATGCCCTGAGTTCAGCTTTGGGCAAGGAGATCATGAGGGGCTTGTGGTGAAGCCCTCCGCCGGCATGGGGGGCTCCCTTGTTTGCCCGTGTTGAAATGTTTTAACTGGAAAGTACAGAGAGCTGCACATTCATTAGAAAGTTCCAGTTCCCATCCCGTGTGCTCTTGGTTCCCGGGTGTGATGGTTCTTGCTGGGTCAGCCGCCCTGCCCGGGTATTTGTCTCAGCCCAATCAGGCCTCGGGAGGTTTCTGTGGGTGCTTTGCATGAGATTCCCATTGAAATCCATGGACTTTGAGGGTAAAGCAGATTACTCTCCCCAGTGTGGTGGGACTCGTGCAATCCCCTGAAGGCCCTAATGGGACGGACCATTGTTCTACTTGACGTCCCCCAAGCAAACAGCCTTTAGACCGGAGCTTCAACCCTTCCCCACCTGCAGGCCAGCTCGTCGGATTCCAGACCGACCAAACCTCTACCCGCGCGTGAGCCAACGCCTGTGACAAGCCTCTCTCCCTCCCTCTGTCTCCCTCTGTGGGTCTCTCTGTGGGTCTCTCTCTTCCCTGCTCGGGATGTCGCTGCTATTTCTCTGGAGAACTGGGACACATCAGGATGAGCTGTTTTTGCATGGCTGGTGTCCATGGTTGTGGGTTTCCCCGGTGCACATGCAATCACACACAAGCTTCCCCAGCATGAGGCCACGAAGGAAAGGAAATCGCTACCTCGCAGAGAGTGCCCTCCCCCACCATGAGGCCACCAGGGGCAGTGAGCAACTTTCTGTCGTTTCCCTCCTGCTTGCTGGCCACTAGTATTTATTCTACTTTGGGGTTTTTGCTTCCAGTCTTTGCCCATGTCCTCATTCCCTGATGGCTTTTTCTCCAAGATGGGCACGATTTTTTGTGTTCTGAGAATAGCAACGCTGGTCAGGTTGTGTGCTTCAGATCTTGGCCTTTGGATGTCTTGGACCGTCTCTCGTCGCATGTGGTGGTGCGTATGAATTTCACTTACTCCAGTTTATTAATCATTATTTCCTTCATGGCTTAATGCTTTGGATGGCTACCATATCCTAAGGATTTGTGAAAGTTTTGTCCTTTTATAGTTTTACTTTTAGAGTTCAGTCTTTGAGATCTAGTTTAGGTATAAGAAAAGGCAGGAACCCATTTCTTCCAACATGATTGTACCCAAATCTCTCACCAGAGTTTTCAGTGCCTCAGGAGTTTCTTTATGAATCTCTTAAATTGAGTTTATGAAGACACCACCAGTTTAAGCTGTCCCTTTCCCTTCTAAATGCCAGCCCATCTTTCCCTGGGTTCACCTTGTCCTTTATATACATTATCCCCTTCTTGGAAGATCTAAGTAGGGAAGCTCTTTCTGTCCGATTTCACAGACGAGAGGGACTAAAGAAGCCTGTTTTGCTGAATAAAGAACCATGTCCAGTGATGCCAAAACCTTCGGTGTCAGGCCTCCCGATGAGTGCGCGCCGAAGCCGTGGCTGATGGGCCCCCCAAGTGAGCCCTTTTGGTGCTGACATTCCCACCTGCCTCTCCCTGGCCCAGGATGGTGGCCGGTGCTTGTAAAGAGCTTTCCAGAGTGCTGAGCAGCTGCAAACCCCCCGCCCCGTGCCCCCGTGCCAGCACCCCTGCCCCTGGGGCCACCACCAAGCCTGGGAACGCCTGTCCTCCCATCCCTGCCCCGGACTCTTCAATAGTGGCTCACGGGTGTGGCCGTGGGCAGCTCACAACGTAGGCTGACATGTGCACCGTAATGATTACACCCCCGTGAGTCAGAGAAGAGAAACAGTCGTGTTTCTGATGTGCTTGGGGAATGAAGGCACACAGGGAATGAAGTCAGGTCTGGCCTCCAACCCAGCTCTCTCAGGGTACCTGTTCCATTTTCAACACTAGTGGAAAGATGAAGGACAAAACTCAAGGCGTGTTTTCTTCCACCACAGTTCACATGGAATGGGTCTTTGGGGGCAGCGAGCGCCCTTGGTGGCCAGGACAGAGGCTCACCCTCCCTTAGCACTTACCAGCCCCCATGATCAGTTGTTACAATGGGAGCAAAGGTGCCAACCCTTGTCATTGCTTCTCGCAGCAGACGCTACACCTGTGTCCGTGGGCACGGCTTTCCCTTCGCCCAGAGCTCCTCCGTGTCCTGTCTCTGGTCGGCCACCATGGCCCATGCCTGACTCTGGCTGGACTCCAGCCACACGCTTCCCCTCGCTGGCAGAGAGCTCCGCTCCCCAAGCCTAGAGCTTGTGTCTTACTCATTTAGTTAGTGTTAAGGGAGACAAAGTCTTGGTTGGTTGACCCTCTGTGTGGTGCCAACACATGGGGCTCTGGCGGTTATGGGGCGGGACAGGGTGGCCGTTTCTAGGACCAGAAGCTGGGTCCGGTTTCAGAGGCCAAGACAAGGGTCAAGGGAACCCCAGGTCTGACAGAAAGAAGGTATAATTTCCATTTCCCTAAGGACTGATGCATTTGAATATTAACTTTTCAACTGACACAGGCAAAACTGACATTTCCACGCACAGCTGCATGTATTTCCAACCACCGCCACAATCGGGATCCAGAAGACCCATCGCATTGCCCTCTGTCGTCACTCCTAACCCCTGGCCACCCCCGTCTATCTTCTGTAGATAAAGTGCAGTCTTTTCCATGATGCCACATGTCTCGCTTCCTTGAACACAATCTGAGATGCATTTTGTTGAGTGTTTCTTCTGCCCATTTGCGGAGCTTCCGAATTCCCTAAGTGTGTGTCTGTTGACGAAGTGCCCATGTTGCCTGTTTCCCACCCTCGGCTCTCTCTCCACAAACCGTAGTGCAGTGTCCCCTCCCTTCAGACCTTGACCTCTGTGGGCCCTGGGGCCTGAGCCAGCCCACCAGGGTGGATACCCCCCTCGTCAGTGTCTCCTGGGAACCCGCAGGCCATAGGGAGACCTCATCCTACCAGGCCTGAGGATCATTTCCCCCTTGGTCCTGCCGCCCCTCCAGCCTCCTTATTTCTCCTAGCCACCTCCGTACCCTAGAAAAGAAAAACCTTCTTCTGTAGGATTTGGAGACATCGTGGATTTCTGAGATCACAGCATTCTCCCGAGTGTAATCATCTTGCTTTCTAATTACAGCCTCTCCTTATGTAAGTTCAGACTTATTTTAATTTGACACTTTTGATAAATTTGGGAGTTTTCTGTTACTATTTCTTCAAAAATCTTTTTCTTTTTTCCTGCATTGCACTCTCCCTTTTCCCCGTCTGGAGCTCGAGGGGCCTGAGCACTGGCCCCTTGGGGCTGAACAGGGGGCCCTGGGGCTGTGCTCAGTGCTCTTTTTAGATCGTGCTTCTCTCTCATGCACAAATTGGCTAATTTTCATCTGTGTGCTTACTGACTTCCCTCTGTCCTCTCCAGTCTGCTGCCCCGCAGCCCATCCCTGAGATTTTTAATTTTGGCTATTGTAATTTTCAGCTGTAAAATTTCCCATTGCTCCTTCTTTATATTTGTTTTCTATCTGCTTTGGCTTTATAGCTTTCTCCTCCCTTCAAAGTTGTTCACGCTTTCATCGGGGACTGTGGTTAGCACCGCCGTTTCAAGGTCTTTGGTTTGGAACTATTTGCAGTGTGCTCCGAAGAACCCCAGTCTGCACCGCCCACGGGCTTCCTTCTCAAGCTCAGAGGTGACCCCAGGATTTTACTCTGGGCTGGGCTATGGGGTCACACTCTTGATCCCCCTCCCCTGGTCCTGGGCCAGCCTCTGGTTCTGTGGCCCCTGCTCAGTCCTCCAGCTCCTCAGCTCCATGCAAACGCTGTGGCCATTTGTACCCTGGGCCAAGTGATGGGAGGACGCAGAAGCGGCGGTAGACAGCAAGGAGGTGGCCCTGCCCTCCTCGGATCTCCTCTCTGCCAGCCACAGAAATGGGTTCCCCAGCGGCTGGGATCGCTGGGAAGGGACCACAGAGGAACCCGGAATTTCCTCACTCCCTTGGGCCCATAGGAGGGCCCTTTCCACTCTCCTTCCTTCTGTGTTCAAGAGGGAAGATGACACAGATCTACTGTAGATGTTTTCTTGGATGAAAGAAACACATTGCTCATTCTGGTAGCCTCTACATTTTCAGGACTTTTGCTACTGTTGACCTGCTTATGTTTTTAAACCCTGTCAAACAGCATGAAAATTATTCACAATCATGATTTGCATGGCTTGAGCTCTGATCCAAATGCTTGAAGAGATAAAATGGCTTTTTGCAGCTTTAGTGCAGTTTTTAAACTTGGGATGTGCCATCGTGTTATGTATATGGGAACTCCTGAAGTCTGGTGCCTTCTGCTATGGTAGTCTGTGTGGTGAGCACGGTGGAGGGGGGCCATGGGCACATGTGCATGTGTTTAAAAATATAGAGATATAACGCTGTCCTCTTCATGCCACGTCACTGAGTGACATTATGGATCTGTGATTATACTAACAGAAGGCCACCTGAGTCTTTGGCCATTCATGAATTACAATAAATATACACCTGCTGGCAATGGCCAGATATGTATATATAGACACAAAATGAAATGAATATATATGAAAAAATGTATATTTGAAATAAATATATATGAAATATATGTATATACAAAAACCAGAAATATATACATGTGAAATACATGTATGTACATATATGTATATATGAATATGTGTGTATAAATATATATATGTATTTTTGAGAAAGAGTGAGGGGGGGCCTTGGGGTCTGTCCCCATCCAGTGCACACTCTGGGTTCTAGTCTGTCTTTGAGCTCCGTCAAGTGATTCTGGAAGGAAAGGAAATTGATAAGTACATTCCTGGTCTTGGGACTTGCTGTGCTTCCCCAGCTGACCTGCGACCATTCACTTGTCCAGATTTCCAGGTAGCTGCTGTGTGTGCTCTGCCCAGGATTTACGGTCAAGCTTTGTGGGAGAGACCCAGCGGGAGGGGCTTACTCCGTCTTTCCTGGCATTGGCTCCAGATTTCATTCTTTGAAATTCCTGTTCCAGCCCTTTGCATAGTTTTTCCTTTGGATAATTTTCCTCACTCAATCTTTTCTTTTCACTTAAAAATAGTCCCATACTGGGCAGTCCGATGCCCTCTAATATGAAAGCGGAGAAGTGAGAGTCCCCTCGCAAGAAGACTTGAGGTTATGGTCGCAGGAAACTGGTTTTTTCCACCCAAGGGCTCCCGAGAGTTTCCATCTAAGGAGCCTGGAAACAGAGCTGACTGTTAGAGGTGGTTTTTACAATTTTACCAAAAAATTTTGCATCAAAGACATTATGAAATTTGGGTTTGTACATCCTCATGCACTTTTGCAAAAATATATGGGTACATAAGCAGACAGAAAAAACAAACACTGCAGTTGGAAAAAAAATTCATTTTAATTAGTCCTGACTGCCCACAGGAAGACAACATAAATTCTAGTGCCTTCCTGTTACTGCTGTTGGTGGAAAAAAATGGATTTATATTTACTTCTCTGATATTTATTTCTGAGTTTCTTGCGTCTTCTTTGCAGATGTTAGACATACTAGCCAATGGGCATACTCCTTAGCCAACATCTTCTGCAGTAGCTTCTGTAATATCTTTTCCATTTTATTGTTCCAGGGAAACTGTAAGGATTAACCAATTTCAAAAGATTAAAATTGCTGCAGTCTCTCTTCTTTTTGAAAGGTTATTAGAATTTTAAAAGCATCATTTTGTTTTCATGTGTGCAGTGTTCATCATGAAAGGAGGTAATACAGCAAGATAGTAAGTATATCTAGTGGAGGGTTTTCCTGGTAATACCCAGCAATATTCTGTCCAACTATGCATGGTTTTTACAACAATAAATACCATGTAATTGGAGTTTATTATTGACTATGATGTCAATACTCGATGTTAGTTACTTGAGAGCATTTTAATTCAGGCCAAAATTGTGAATGTTTTCCTTTCTAATCTGCTGACAGTGGACATAGCAATTATGATGTGTGAGAGAATTCTCCACCTGACAACCATGGTTGCCATGGCAATGACAGCGTGGGCAAGAAGGGCTGTGACTCACTGTGCTTTCTCTCGGCTTCTCCACTTCCAAGGGGAAGAACGTGCACGGGGCTGAGGATTGCCACTCAGTCTCCTTTGATATTTCAGAACTGCCGGCTGGTAGGGGAAGTCCGACAGTGTGCACTTGTCTTGTTAAAGACCACTTGTCCCCGTAAGAGGATGGCTACTCTGTTTTGCTAACCCACGATCTGCACTAAAGCAAAGGAACTCTGATTTTATATCGTAAAAACAACAGGATCACTGTGGTATGGCTACTGAGGCACGATTAATACCATGTTCTCCATGATGTGGTTTAAATAGATGTTCACTCTTCACGTTCTGTGCCCATCTCAGCTACTGTGGCGATCATGAAGTCAAAGAAAAAATACTATTGATTTCAAAACTATTTTTAATCCCTAGCTGAGAGTTAAGTATTGTTTTTTAAATCCTGTCAATTCAGAGAGGTCCAGGCAGTTTGAAGTTAGGAATCTATGGCTGAATCTTCCATCCAGGAGCTCAGAGACCTTCAGAAGATGACTTGACTTCCCCGCGGTTTCATTCTTTCATACGTAAAGGGGAAAAATAGTAAGGTTGAAATGAGGATTGAATGTGAAGGTGTGTGAATGGGCTTCAGACCGTTCATGTCAGAGAAACCAGTAAATGAACGTTTGTTGTCACTGTCATTGGCTGTCCCAGTCCTGTGGAAGAGTGCCAGTGTTTTTCTAGTCTCCTTGAGAGTGACGTCCCTCGGACACCTTGGTCTTCTGTCCCATCCTCCCTTTGGAGTCTGAATGAGATGCAGGCAGAAACCGCTGGACGCCTTGTTCCCAGTTTCTCACTTTGGAGGTAACTTTTCCAAGGTACTGAGTTGAGAACTTCTTCTTTAATGAGTAACGTGAGTAGGTACATCTCTCCTGGTGACTGGAACTTTCTTTCTGGGGGACTGTCCCAAGGTCTGTTTTGGAGAGTGAATTGACAGCTCCATTGGTCTTTGGCTGAGATGTCCTCCTTCCCAAATTAATAGAGCTAACACGGAGATCATTCGGTGCTCCATCTGCTGGTTCTGCCTGTTTAGCTCTCATGAGACGCCGAGCTCAGGGAGAAGCAAACTATTTACTGGATCCTTTCAAAAATCCACCCTTGTTAAAAGTTGATATATAATTGATTTGTCGTATTGACACCGTATATACATTTATCAGAACAAGTCATAGAGATTCAGAGATCTCTATACAGAATCGTGTGAAAGACTTTTGTGCTGTTGGTATGTTGTTTTGTTTTATTTGTTGGACCAAGTTTAGAACTGAAGCTGTTGGAATTTACTTTTCCTCTTGTATGACAGTTTGAGATGGTCAAGGACGTTCTGAGTCCTACCGTTGTAGTTAGTCATTGTATGCTGTTTTAATGACCCCAGAGAATTTATCATTATGTTGTGATAAAACTCAGAGAAGATAAAGCATCTAGATCGCCTACTGAAAGACACAGGGAAGAGTATATGCACCTTGCAAAGAGGACAAAGCAGGCGCCATGGACAGCTGGGGAAATTTAGGAAGCCACATCCCTAAAACTGGCAAGCAGGGGGTGTCTAAGCCAATGACGCCAATCCTCACGGATCCTAGAAAATGTTGAATTCATCAAAGGTTGATCACTCTTAAACAGGAAAATGGAAGCTCTGGATGTCTTTATTCCCTCTGGATGTCTTTATTCCCTCTGGATGTTTCTTCATTAGGCTGATCATATACTTGCAGATCTGTGGGCAGTCACCCAATAGGACCACAGATGTTCCCTGTTCTTAATTCCTTTTTAAGCCCCTTTCCCTGTTTCTCTCCCGCACCCACCCCACTGCTTGTGCCTGTGACTTTCAGGTTTGACGTGCCTCCTCAAACATGCGGACTCTCTAGAACATACATTACTTCGATTACAGGTGCATTTTAAATCTTGTCCATTTGGTGGGTGGCTTCTTCCTTTTATTATTCTGCTTTAAATATGTAGCCTATTACTAAGTATATCTCTAGTTCAAGGGGTCTCAAAGGGTTTGCTCTCCAGATGTCTTTACACTCTTAAAAAGGAAGATTCCTGGGGCGCCTGGGGGGCTTAGTTGGTTAAGCGACTGCCTTCGGCTCAGGTCATGGTCCCGGAGACCCGGAATCGAGTCCCACATCGGGCTCCCTGCTCGGCGGGAAGCCTGCTTCTCCCTCTCTCACTCCCCCTGCTTGTGTTCCCTCTCTGGCTGTGTTTCTCTCTGTCAAATAAATAAAATCATTAAAAAAAAAAAAGGAAGATTCCTAAGAACTTCTTTTTACCATTGTATCCATATTAGATATAATATAGTAGAAACTAAAAGTGAGAGCCTTAAAAACTATTAATTTATGGTAATGACGATAAAAACTCATTACATGTTAACAGATGTATTTTGTGAAATATACTTTTATAAAATATAACTATTTTTTTTTAAAAAATTAGTGGCAAGTGGGAGTGGCACTGTTTTCCACTCTTTTGGTTTTGTTTTTCATTTTTCAAATATCTTTAATGTTGAGCTTAATAAAAGATGGTTGGATTCTCACATATGTTTGTGCCTTCAGTTGGTTACAATATATTATTTTATTTGAAGGCTATGCAGAAATTCTGGTCTCAATGTAACCCGAAACTTTGGGGCGCCTGGGTGGCTCAGTTGGTTGAGCGACTGCCTTCAGCTCAGGTCATGATCCTGGAGTCCCGGGATCGAGTCCCACATCGGGCTCCCTGCTCGGCGGGAGGCCTGCTTCTCCCTCTCTCACTCCCCCTGCTTGTGTTCCCTCTCTGGCTGTGTTTCTCTCTGTCAAATAAATAAAATCTTTAAAAAAAAAAAAAAAAAAAGAAATTCTGGTCTCAACTACAGATGTGGTTGGAGAAGGGAGGAACGTTTGTATAAGCTTGTCTGCTCATTGTGGATCTTCTTCGTTGGCACCCTACCAAAACTGGACAAGTAGCGGTTTCTTCAAGGTAGGTTGAGATGTCGAATCTGAAGCCATGTTAAATAGCTTTTCATACTCATTTACATAAAATCCTCTGGTCTGCCTGACACTGTGGATGGATCGTTTGCCTAACATCTCCCATCGGTCATTTCAAACCTATTGATTCCCTGACAAATGAAGATCTTCCAAGTCCTGACCCATTTACGTCTGTAACATCCAAATTAGGATCCCACCACACACATCACCAGAGAAGTCTGTGAAGTATTGGGCAGCTGTCAAAATCCCGAGATTCTAATTTTCATTGGAAAGTTCAGATCTTACCATTGGACACACTGAATGTCAGTTATGTTCCCTGAATTGACAGGTTCACTTTGTTCATTTGGTGGAAAATGTCTGCCCCAGTCCAGGTCTGATGACTGTGGCTTGTCTTTCAGTGGCCCATCACAGCAGACGGTGTTTCCATGGAAAACATGCTGTTACTGCACACTCGACTTCCTTGAGACATGACCCCGCCCTGGGGGGCCCCCAGAGAGTTCCTGGGGTGTGTCCTATTTCCTCAAACACTATATTAAAGAAGCACACCTACAGACTGAGATTTAATAAAATCTAAGATTTAAAAAGAATACTTTTTACTGTTTAAGGCTGTCTTATATAGATGTTAGTGATTTGATATTTAATGTTTATGTTTATTTAATGTTATTATATTTGATATTTAATTTTTTAATAAGGAGAATAAGTTAATGGAATTTTGATAAACAGATACACAAATTGAACCATATGAGTTAACAATGAAATCTTTAGATTTAAAAAAAAAAACTAGGATGCCATAGAATGATTAGAAAAAAATTGCAAGGTTTCAATCTCATTGTTACAGATTAAAGAATAATTATAAATATGACAAGAAAGAACTTCTACCCCCGTTTACCTCCTATTGTATTCTTACTGTAGTCAAAGTAAAGGGCTGGAAAGAATGTTTTAATGGGGTGCCTGGCTGGTTCAGTGAGTTAAGCATCTACCTTTGGCTCAGGTTATGATCTCGGGGTCCTGCAATCGAACCCCATGAGGGCTCCGTACTCAGTGGGAGGTCTGCTTTGCCCTCTCCCTTAACCCATTCCCCCACCCCTGCCTCTTTCTCCATCACTTCCTGTACATGTGTGCATGTGTGCACATGAGTTCTCTTTTTTTATTCACAAATAAATTGATTCACAAATAAATAAAATGTTTTTTTAAATGCTTTATTACTCTCTCTCTCTCTTATCTGTATAAGATGATATCATGTCATGTCTGGTAAATTATATTTTTGAAACACCTTTGTCATTAGCCTTCCATTATTGAAAGGTTTTCCATTAAATTCCTAAAGAAATTGTATGGCTTTTGATGGCAACTATAACTCTTTGAAGTCCCCCAGGCAGAATCAGAGAAGTAAGGCTGATGGTCATTATATGTCCAAAGGTCTTATCTAGTTACCCTGGTGGTAACATTCCTGGGGCAACTGACCCTTCTTTCCCTTTCCTGAAACAAGTTGTACAGAAGAGGGGCTATCTGTTTTTATCTTGCTGGGGTTTTGTCTGAATTGTAGATATTTCGAAAGAAACAGCTATAGGTCTTGATAATATTTCTATCACACGATTCTTTAGGCTATTGATCTCTTCCTTTTATGTTTTGTTATTTTAGGGTACTTACAGAAATTTACCAAAACATGTGTATTTGCCCATCGTTTTCTGCTGAATCCTTAGTCCTTAAGAATTAAAAGAATTAAAAAAATTTTTTTTTGTTTAATTCAGGTCCTCTTCTGAACTAAAAACCCTGCATGTCTTTGTGTGGATTGCTTTAGCTACCCTCAGTGTTCTTGATCTGTCATGCTTCCTTTCATTAGGTCGCTGGCATTTCATAGGCTCTTTTTAAAATTTCCAGCCTCAGGGTATGTGATCACATGGCCTCAGCTTTGACACACACAAGCATGCGTACAGAAATTCAGTGCTAGAGGTTCTGTGCCTGATTGAAGACAGACATACCTGCACTGAGGTCAGGAACATAAGCTCTATTCTAAAAGCTCTGCAGTTTGTAGCAATTTCTTTCATACCCCTAATCCACCTGCAATCGATTTTCTGTAGACTCAACTCTTTTCAGGTCCAAGTAACTGCATTTCTCCCCTTATGGAGAGAGTTGTCCCAGCACCATTTAATGAAAGGGCTGAGCAGTCCCCACTTCATCTATAGGAATAGTGGGAAATACTGTAGGGGAGCCTGTTTCCATGAAGCTTACTTTGGTTGATGTATTTGATTCTCCCAGTGCAAGGACCGCACACCCCCAGTTACTCCAGCTTTACGATAAATTGTGGTATCTGTTAGAACAGGTCCTCCCAGCATGTCTTCATCAAACATATCTTGACTGTTCTTGGCCATTCATATTTCCATTTATAAACCTTAAAACTGGCTTGCCAAATTCCACACAAAATCAGGGATTTTCATCGGCAGAATGCTTTGTTGGAAAGAGATATATTTAAAATATGTTTAAAATAGCGAGTATTCTAGTCCATGAACTTATATCTTCTCCTGTATTTCGTCTCTTACTATTTCCCAGTATGGTTTAGAATCCTTACTATGTAAGTCTTGTCTGTGATTTCTTAGATAAATTCCTGGATACTTGGCTTTATTACACTATTACAAAATCTATTGTTTTCTTAGTATCATTATTTTTTAGTTCTTTATTGTTGGCGTATAAAAACACAATTGCATTTTGTGTTTGAGTTTGTATGTAGTAACATTAAGAAGCCGCTTTTTTGGTTAATTCCCATGGTTTAGCTATAGATTATTTATTATTTATTTTTATTACATTATTTTATTTTTCAGTGTTCCAGGATTCATGTTTATGCTCCATACGCAGTGTTCCATGCAGTACTTGCCCTCGATACCCACCGCCGGGCTTTAGAGTAACTGCATGTAAAATGATGTCATCTGCTAATAAGCATTGGCTGTTTCTTCCAGCCCATTCTTGCACATTTTATTTATTTATTTTTGTTTTATTCAACTGGCTAGCACCTCCACCATAATGCAATTTAATGATCAAAAGCAGTATATATATATATTTTTTTTCCAAGTTCTGGATCACAAAGGAAATTTTAACTCTTTTTTTCTTAATTTAGCCCATCTGTGAAGAATTTATTTCCTGAATTCCAAACATAAAAGTTTTAAGTTCCAATGTCTTTTGTTGGTGAATTTTCTGACACGTAATGCCCTCTAAAATAAGACGAGATGGAGACATTGCCTTCATAGTCTGCCACGTCAGGTTCTCTTGGCTTCATACCACTCAGTTGAAGGCATGGGCAGCTGTGAGATATGCACTCCCAGAGAGCGTGACATTGAAGCCCTCCTAGAACCAATTATTTTCTGCCACACTGTTTGTTTCACAGTCAGCCACTGGCACGCCCCAGCATTACCCATAGGAAAAAGGCATTCTCCGTGGCCCAGAATTTCAGCATGCTCAACAGCTTTTGGGCTGGAGCTCTCACTTCAAAAGCCAATGTCCCTGAGCCAGGAGTTCTTCATTACTCCAGTGAAACCTTTTCTGCAGACCAGCACTGTTCATAAATTGGCCAAGAAATCGTGGTGATGATGGCATGACTTGCAGAGGTCCATTGCTGCCATGTTGGTGAAACTTTGTCTGCAAAAACTCTGTTCACTTGGAATGAAGCGTCCAAGTATGCCTGGCTTGAAATTTTACTTGTGTTTATGATGTAAGCTTAGAGGAAAAATTTGACACTGTGGCTCTGAGTATAAATCCCAGATTAGGGGTTCCTCCAGATTAGGGTACAGAATGTGGTACTGATGGTCAGCTGAGATGTGACTTGAACCCTTCAAACTCTTCTCAAGCCACTTGTATGCAATGTCAACCTAAAAAGATTCCCTTTGATTGGAATAAAACCTCATATTCTTGTTGTAGGTCACTATCATGATACATAGAATATTCAAGGTGAGTTCACTTGAGAGATGGTTAGAATTATGAGATCAAGTTCTATATCTAAAATAAAATAGAAAGGGCAGTTATGTTTATCAAGATCTAACTGGACTTCAGGACTTCTTCCATGCAATATGCTGCAGGCATGGGGATGGAAGTGGTATTATATTTGTCAGCGTCCCCCCCCCCCAACCCCCTAGAGTGACTCAGCTGTGAGCCATATATTTTTTAAGACCATTGAGTGATGGAAGTTTTGGCAACATTTTCCTGAATATCCAACAACGTCACCATGAAGGTGAGCAGGTCCTTGGTTTCCAGCAGCATTGTTATTTACTAGTCCTGGGGTTCCCACTTCTACATATCATTTAAACAAAGGCTTTTTAAAAGAGAACTTGCTTTCTGTTTGATTTTTTTGGCTAGGGGTCATGTGAAAAGTTAGGTTGGCAGGGCCTTGTTTTGTGAGGTAGCTTCTGGGATTTACTGATACAATGATTTTGTGCCGTTTTTGCATTTGTTAAATTTTCTACAGTGATGAGGACCTGATCATTTGAAGACATGTTTATTCTTTGAAGAGATAATATTATTTATTTTTTCTGTTATCCGGGACAACACAAGCTATAGTCCCATTGCTGGGAAAGACAGTAGAAAGGGAACAGGTGACAAAGAAAAAGAAGAGACACTTAAAACTCATTTTTCTTTATATAAGAGCAAATACACATTTTCTTTGGATGTTGTAAACACCTTTATTTTTGGATGTTGTAAGCAAGAAATATTTCCTGAATCCATGCATAGACTTTGTACATGACAGATATATTTAAATGAGTCAGAGCCTCGGGTCAAGATTGCTTTACTTTGGGAAAACCACAGACGTTCAAAGCTCTTGAAATCAACAGGAGATTCAGTATGATCACACTGCAGAGCAAAAATAAATTTTCCTGGCTGAGCTGACATTTACAGAAGATTTCCCTCATGGCTGCAACAGAAATTGGCTGAACCCAGTGCCAGAATTCAGAGCGAGTGCCTTGGGCCCTTCTCTGTTTTCTAGTCTGAAATTCTCTTCTAACCCTCCCCCCCTCCACTTCTCACCCCTCAGTTATGCAGAGGTCCCAGTAAAAGAAAAATTGGAAATAAAAATAAGAATCATGGTAGAGACTCACCGAACATTCAATACAGGTGTCTGAGGATGAAATCGGGTAATTGGTGTGATTGGTGTGAATGTCTTCAACATGTAGCATGTATCTAATGGTGAATAAGCATGCGTCCTTACTGGGCTCCCTAGCTCTTGTTTAAAAACCCCTCGGGGTACCTGGGTGGCTCAGAGGGTTAAGACTCTGCCTTCGGCTCAGGTCATGATCTCAGGGTCCTGGGATTGAGTCCCACATCGGGCTCTCTGCTCGGCGGGGAGCTTCCTTCCCCCTCTTTCTCTGCCTGCCTCTCTGCCTGTCTGTGATCTCTCTCTGTCAAATAAATAAATAAAATCTTAAAAAAACACTTTGTAGTGTCTGTAAAGTTGAGTTTACCTTGGTATTCAGAGCATATGGAAGTGTCTCTCTCCCCATCAAATTCAACCCCTTTACCTGAGTTCCTCCCAGGGACTTGTACATTTTAGGGAGGCGAGGGGT